>JASGAT010379817.1:0-12832 GCA_030220025.1 Chelon auratus
GATCCTGTAGGTCTCTCTGAAATGTGAAGGCTTGAATTTGTCTAGTCACATTGCACACTGTACTCACTGTGAGCGCCCTAGCTGCACACGGACATCATTTACCACCACAGAGTCCCTCTTTGCTGTTCTGACCCATACCAATTTCACCTTGGAGGATAAAAGAGCTGCCAGCCTGAGTGTGCTTGAGCTACATTATTTCTTTACTCCTGTTATTCATGTACACTTCTCAAAGCAAAGAAGTGACAAAGTATTGTGGCCAAGTGTAGTTATGTTGATTTGGAGGCTGGCTGGAGAGAAGGAAGGGCAAAAGAAAGAAAGAAAGAAAACCCGGGGAAATATGTTATCATCATGCTGCCAGTGATTAACTGTGATGGGTGGACAGGCAGCTACTGCCCGTGGGATACAGGCTCTGCAATGTGTGTATTTGTAGCTTAAATCTGATTCAGCGTTGTGTAATGTCATCACTGCGCCGAGACATTTTTGTTATCGTCTTTGGTTTGGAAGCACGACATAATGCGTGCAATCAGGCCTTTAGCTGCAGAGCCCCTGAAGGGCCACAACATGAACTTGAACACACACAAACTCTGCATACAGTGTATACACCAATGTGTCACAGCCAGAATAACAGCAGCTAATGCACAGCTGTCTCATAATCAGAGCCACATGCGGCTTTTAATTGTGACCGCAATCAGTTGCTGTCTCCAGTGTGTAATAATGCAGTTCAGACTTTCTCTGTAGATCAGAGGGAATGCTACATTTATTGCAAGGTTATGCAAAAATTGTTTGGCATATCTACACGATATAACATTGTGTAGGTCTCCATTGTGCCTCCAAAACATTTGTGGCTCATCAGATAATGGACATGGGCCTTCTGAGGATGTCCTGTGGTGTCTGGAAACTGGATGCTATGGGTTGAGGGGAAGATCCTCTGTGGATCATCCCGCAGATACTTAATCAATTTGGGATCTAGTGAATTTGGAGGCCAGGTCAACACCTTGTGCTGTTCTTCATGTTGTTGTTGTTTTTTTTTTTTTAGTTGTTCCTAAAGCGTTTTTGTGTGTGTGTCTGTGTCAGGCTGCATCCTGCTGGGGATGGCTGCTGCCATCAAGAAGTGTCATTGCTATGGGGTGAGGGTGCCTGGTCTGGTCTGGTGGGTGGTCATAATGTTATGCCTGATATTGGTAAATTCCACATACATATGCCTGGCTTCTGTCTCTAAAATCATCTGATAAAAGAGTTTTGTGCTGATCCCATAACTACGGTGGCCTTCTGTGTCTAAACAGAGATGTTTCACATTTTGTCTGAGTTCTCTTCACATGTCTTTTCCATTTTGCAGCGGATTTTGACAAACTTTCTAATTTTCTGCATTTGTGACTGAAGTATCTTCAAATCAAAATGTGTCTTTTAGATCTCTTTGATTGTTTTAATAGCCTTGTGCCATTTTGAAAAAGTTAATTGGCAGGCGGCTTAACACAGTTTCCTGTGAAGCAGTGATCTGACGTTCAGTTTTGTTCAAAGTGAAAGCCTCCCCTATACTTAAAGGGGAATTACCATTTTTTTTACAACCTAGACCTTATTTCTGGCATAAAATCAGATTGTTTACTCACCCATATAACTTTGGTGTTCTTTTGGCCGATATTTAGATCTGTGTATATCCATATAGTGGGAGTGACTGGGGCACCTCAAGGCAGCCTCTAAATAACGCATTATCTGCCGCGAAACTCGTTCATTTCACCAATATTTTGTGATGATACCCTAGAGCTATTCCCCGTTGAGTCTGGAGTTACCTGTTATCATCATCCGGGGTCTGTAGATTGACCTACAGACCCCAGATGATGTCTTCTGACCTGGATGATGTCATCTCTTGTTTACCTGTAATTTGCTACTGCTAGTTTTTTGCAACATGGCTGAATATTTTTCTGATTCTGAGGTTGTGGACGACGACTTTGTTTATGATGGACGTCCTGAGCCCGAGTATACGGATGAGGAGCTTGTTGAAAGGAGGATGCGGAGGCAGAGAGAGGAACAGCTGGCCAAAGAACAACAAACCGCTGCACGTCCGCGAATGGACAACACTCTGGACTCAACAGCGAATGGCACTGCGTATCATAACAAAATATTGGTGAAATGAACGAGTTTTGCAGCAGATAATGTGTTATTTAGCGCTGCCCCAGTCACTCCCACTATATGGATTTACGCAGACCTAAATATCATCTGAACGACTCCAAATGACACAAAAGTTATATGGGTGAGTAAACGATTGTATTTCATCCCAGAAATAAGGCAAATTCCCCTTTAATGGTATGGCGTTCCCAAAACAGGAGTAAGGATGGGATGATATACACTATTTTTTCCTTCTTAAATTGAAGATTGACAGAACAGTAGTGGGACGTCACATTGTCTCCATTTTTGGACTCTCTTCTTCGGCTGCATTTCAGCTGCACAACACAGACGAGCATTTGAACAGGGACATCTTGGTTAAGTCTCCATTTAAGCGTTCACAGCTACCGAATTTAGGCTCTGCTTTTGTTCAAAATGCATAGGCAAATATGGCAGAACGAGCAACTGATGAAGGGGACATGATAGCATGAAACGATTGTCCCTCAGGTCATGCTGTGGACTAATTCTACACCCATCTGGCATATGCTCACATCAGCTGTGGTAACAGATAAGACACACACGAGTCTGCAATTAAAGTCATTGGTGGGTAATTCTGTCACTTTTGATTACTGTCAAAATGAAACTTTCACATGCACAGTTAAGTGACTGTCATCTGTTATGTGTTCCTATTTTGTAGATTTTGCAAAGAAATAGGTTTGCTGTCTATTCATACATGTTCACTTGAAGCACACTCCAGAGATGACCTGTCACAGACTATTAAAATAACACCCTGTCTTTTCACCGCTTGCTGGAGCTGCGCTTCAAGAGGTAGAAAATCCACCTGCCCTCCTGGGAAAAAGGCGACCTGTCAGGGCGGGAAATAAATCCCTGTGGCAAAACCGCGCTGCCTCCTCCCCTACTGGGTCGCACTTCTCCACCCAGCCTCTGTGGAGCAGTCGTTCTGCTCGCCTTTCTGTCTGAGATGAGGCTTTGTTCTGGGTGACAGAGCTGGTTGTCAGAGATAGAGGATCTCGTTAGGCAGTCAGAGGGAGAGCGATGGTGGCTCTCTTTACACTCCCTGAGTATGGATGGTTCAGCAGGCAGGGATGAGGGAGCCTCAAAATGCATGACAGAGTGAAGGAGAGCCGCACTCCAAGCTACAACTGCTCTCAAATGTCAGCTTCCAAAATACCCATCTCTCCGGAGGGTCTGCTCCAAAATGCAACATCCTCGCTCTCATTAGGAGAATGACAAGTGCTACTACAGGACAATCTGGGAGGTCTTTTTTTCTTCTTCTCAGGTGACAGAGAGCAGAGGACAGGGGGTTGTCTTTAGCAACCCTCAGCCTGTCCAGGAGCTTCACCGTGAAATCAATGAAATCATTTACAGGCTCCAGACTTCACTGTTTCAAACAGGCAATTACTGCAGCTCCGTCCCTAAGGCTTCAAATAGGAGAAAACCCACTGTCCAAATTGATATTAATGGTTCCAATCAAACCATGAAACAAATAAAAGAATTTCACCACATGTGATAGACATGAAACATGTTAAATGCTACACAATGCTACAACGCAGTTTAACAACTCAGTGAACATAAAAGTACAAATACTGATTATGGAATAATGATTTTACTTGCACAAAAATGATGTCAATAAATGTTTATTTCCTCAGAAATAACGGTAACATCTGCTTCTTAAAAACTGATTTGGAGCTAACTAACAAACTGTTGAGCAAATATGTGTAACATGAGGTAATGGTTGAAGGTCCGTTGTTGATATACTGTGACACTCTGGCAGCCTTTTTGATTCTTACAGGAAACGTCTGCATGTGCAGTATGTAAATATGAGACGAGAGAGTGCTGAGCATGTTTGTCTATTATATCCAGACAATGCAGTCTAAGCCCCCTTCAGTGTGGGACAACATAATTAAAAATGTTGGGTTACTTTGTGATTATTACTGCATGAGATTGTTCTGACATCTGAGTCTGACTGAGGATACTCTCTACCTGTCTTTGACACTCTGTCCTCAATGCAGTAAAGCTTGTGTTGTGGTTGAGGCCAATTGCGCAAGCTTAGCTGCTTCACCCACATGAGAGAGCTCTGCTGCAGGATTATCCATGTTACACCCATTTAAATGAGGTTGTGCAAACTGTGAGATCTCCACCCAACTCTTCTCTTCACACCTCTGCACTGTTGTATTCCCTGCTGCAAAACACAATTGCAAACACTCAACAGTCGCTCATGTGACTTGTCCCACTAAAGAGTTTGTCATCATGCAGGATGATACTCCTTTATATACGGTATAACTGGCCGGGATTACGTGAGCTAAAAAGCAGCAATAGAGGAACCACTGGGGTATTGTTGAAGATATGTTTCACTGAATGACTGTTTGGTAACCACATCAACGGCATGGGTGCCTGAAGCCTGGAGGGACTCACATGATTAATTCAATTTGCGTTCCTATCTGTCTGTCCTCTATCTCGCTGTCACAAAGGGAATCATTTCACAAACAGTCTTTGTGAATGACTGAACAAAATAACAGTTGAATGTGTGTTGAATAAGAGGAAATCTAATTAGTTCTGAAGCAGGTTTTTACTTCTGATCTTTGGTCCTGTTGCTGCACCTAATGCGATCTGATTGTTGTATTTACTTGTTTCTTGGTGGCATATACCTTTCAGATTACAGGCGCTCTACATCATGTCAGGTCCTGCAGGCTGGTCACCGGTTTGAGGGCCTCGGCAGGGGCCAACAGGTGAGTAAATGATCTGGCGGAGAGACAGGCGACAGAAATAATTGGGTCCCTGCACTGAAGGGCAGCCATTACCAAGGACCTCCCTGAGGCGCTTCTTGCTGTTTCACTTATTATCTCACTGCCACAGTGGCCTGTGCTGTTCAGAAGAGTGGGCGTGCAAGCCGCCAGCTCTGTCAAATGCACGCAGCGATGACTCAAGAACCCCTGAGTGGCTCATTATTTTCTTCACCCACCAAGAGATGAATGGCCAGTGACTTAGTTTGGTTTCTCTGGTAACATAGCAGAGGTACACAAAGTCAAAATTGTGGCACCTTAAAGCGTGATTAACAGCAACACAATACCACTGGATGTTTGACTTAAGCCAGTTTTCTGGAAAAAGCAGGCGGAAGATTTTGCGGCAGGCGAAACTAATCTCACCGTGTGAGTGGAGCCGATTTCGCAGGCCTGGTTTGGATCACTTTTTTAGAGTGAACCATGAAACACAAACATACAAATATCAGTCAAAATGTCTGCACCAAATGACCCTGTAATCAGTTTACCAATCAGTAATCACTGTACTGTTTACCTTGGGTGTCAAAGAATAGTTCAGTGATGACTTAATATGTAGATTCAAGACATCTGGATTGTTTGGCTACTAATGTGGCTCTAGGGACTGGCTGAAATATACACAGATCAGGTATAACATTATGACCACCTTCCTAATATGGTGTAGGTCTCCCTTGTGCCTCTAAAACAGTTGTGACTCATCAGAGAATGAACTTGGGCCTTCTGAGTTTGTAGGCCAGGTCAACACCTTGTGCTGTTTTTCATGTTTTCTGAGTTGTTACTAAATCATTTATGTGTGGGGTGAGGGTGCCTGGTCTGGTCTGCCATGTCTGAATAACATCCACACGAATGCCAGGTCCAAAAGTTTCCCAGCAGAACACTGCTTTGTCACAAGATGGTCAACGTTATTTACTTCTCCTTGTGGTGAGAAGGAGAAGTTTTTAACATCTGGCAGGAATGAAAATCATAACACTGCGTGGAAAATCTCTCATATGCTTCTTCACATGACAGAAATATCAGTGTATGTTGCTAGCAGGTGGTATTTGGGCTACAGATAAATCCAGTGCCAGCAACATCTGATAAATCATTGTGGGCCCATATGGTAATCATACAGGGACTCCATCTGGAAGCTCATTTCACCACATTAAAATAAAAATACCCAGCGGCGCCTTCCTCTCTATCTTTTCCCTCCAGCTTCATATTTATAAGTCCTGCTTGTCAGAATACGGGGAGTCGGAGCTTCCTTATCTGCATGCTTCATAGGACGGGAAGAATTGAATCCAGCTGCGAACAGAGGAAACTTTCTTTAATTACAGTTAGAACTTCTTCTGGATAATTATTTCAAATATACCAGCTTTTAATAGTTTTACAGGATATCACAGATGGACTGATTATGATCTTCTGACCTATACGTATGCTGTAATTACACTCAGAAATCCTGTGATCACGTGCCTGGGTCACTTTGAGGATTAGAGTTGCTAATTGACTTTTTCAGTGCCATAGGATCTGTCTGATCACGCTAACAAGATTTAGATGTTTAAAAGCAGCTCTGGATTATCATCCCTGCATAATTTATAACATCAACGCTCCTTCCTTGATTTTATTTTATTTTATTCTTCGCGCTAGTTTCCTGACAAACGCTTTCATGTAAAACATACAGTATGTTTTTCTTTTAGATATTTGTGATAACTTGCAGTAAATGTCCATGCGTCAGATGAACTATTGTTTCTTTTTCCTTTCTTCTGAATATAAATCTTCTAACGTGTTGGTGTGGACATATTTACAGGTAGGTCTTTTGATAGTGACAGTGCGTGCGATGCCCGCTTTTAATAGGTTACTTGGCAACATGTGGCACCTGCCCAGCTTCAAAGGTGCATTTTCCTTCAAAAAACAAAGCAACTGAAGGTACTTCAGGTCAGTGAAGCATTTACACTCTACTCTCTTCCAGCCTTTCAAGCCATTTTTCCCCTTTACGGTTGAATAAAAAAAAATTGTATTTTGGGAAAATAAAGTAGTGCAACTCTGATTCTGTCTCTTGTCTAATGCATCCTGCAAACCCTTTGTCCTCCCTCTATAGTCTGCGTGCATAAAACTCTGTTAATGTAAAGACTTAACTTAAAGCCACGTTGGTCCATCTGTGCATATTACAGCTGGCCAAATGCCAACACTAATCCTGCTGAGTGCAGCGTGTATGTATGTGTCCTGGCTTTACAGATCACAGAGACAAGACAAACAATCACAGGAGGAGCTTCTTTGATCTCAGCTCAGTTTTCTCAAAGTGCTCTATATTGCCATTTTCATGACTGATGCAGATGTATAAAATCAAAAATCAATAAAGCCCAAGGAAATTTACCTGGATTTAGTACATCACTTTATCAGATTCTAAGTGATGGGAAGTTAAGTACAGCTGAACATATTTTTTGATGCATGCTATTCTCATGTAGTTGGTTATAGTGAGCAATATCCTTTTACAGTATGCACAAAGAAGATGAAGTCAGTAAAATAAAAAATAAAATAACTATTTCTATGGCACAGTTAATGCATATAATTCAAAATTATTTATTATGTACTATAAAAAAGTATAGATTACATCTCACTCTGTATGTTCTTTGCTTTTCTTGATAACCATTCATCTGATCTACTTCAGAAGTGCAGTGGTGAGGTTGTCTGGACGAGCATCCCCACTAATTTCGGCTTGTTTTCTGTTATGCTTTCTCAGCCGTGTCCTCAGCGTGCCTTTGGCTGCGTGTGGAGACAAAAGGGAAGGAAAGCACAAGCAGGCAATAAATAAAGTCATCCTGCGTGCAGATGATTGCAAAGTCTTGAGCCCAGTCAAGTCTGTCAAGAAAGGGCTGCCTGTGAGGGGAAGCCAGGAACAACAACACGAAGCCGAGGAAGCTGTCTGCCACTCTGACAGGAGTCAGGTGCATCGGCCGGTCAGTCTCTGGAAAACTACATCAAACTGTATATCCCAAAGCGCTTACTGCAGCAACCCCTACACAGCCTGCCTTGTCACCAAAACTGCTTGATGAAACACCCAAACAGCAGCCGAAGAACATGTTATTCTCAAAATGCTGCCAGGCTAGACAGGTAAGAAACTGTCGGCTGCTGTTGTTGTCCTCAAATCACCAGTGCAGGGTTTGAAAATGGCCTTGATCAGAGCTAATGGAGTGTGCTTCAGTCTCTGAGGCAGCATCACGGTGCCTACGCTGATGCTGTCGCAAAATGCACAAAAGCCAAATCATTGTAGATCTAATAATAGCCGGCAGAAGTGCAGCTCCATGAAATAACAGCATCACTTCCTGAGCCTAATGCCATGCATTGTTCCACTTGCTTCGTTTCTTTTCAACGCACGATTACTATCTATTTCTGATGCTGTGTTTCAAAAAACTCGTCCCATTTTAATCTGCATTGTGGCGGTGGATCTTAGGTAAGCAGATTTATGCCTTTGTGCATCTCTGCTTCACTCCAATCTATATAATGGGTTTCAGGCAGAAGACACTAATGTAGCAATAACGCTCGGGTTACTTCAAAATATAATTCAAACGGTACACTGGCAGGCAGGAGGGGAACCTGACACTGCACGGCAGAGGACCCTCCATCAAACTGCAGCAGAGGGGGGGTTGGGGGACCGGTCTTGATTGCTGGGTTTGAAAGCTTGAATAACCAAGTGGCTGATTGGTATCCAGAGGAAATTCACACTGGAACATTTCATAAATGAGGCTCTATGCTGTTATTATTCTAGATGCTGTGACTGCTAAAATAAGCCTATAGATGAGTAATGCGGTCCACTGGGAGACCAACATAGCTTGATTAGAATTTGTATTATTGGAAACCGTGACCGCTGGTATGCAATGGAAACATCATTCCAACCTATGATGTCAATGGATATTGTGCAACTTTCAATTCCTCAAAACTTTAAAGTTCATCATTTGACTCGTGAATCAGGAAATTGGGCCTGGGATTTTTTTAGAGAACGCCTACCAGAGGGTGAAGCCACATGAAACCAGGATTATGAAATACTTAAACTGAGAACATTACAACAATAAAGAAAATTTGAAACTCACAAATCTTTAAAAATTGGAGAATTGCGGATTATCCATGGGCCGGCTGGCCTTTCTGTGTGGAGTTTGCACATTCTCCCTGTGTCTGCGTGGGTTCTCTCCGGGTACTCCGGCTTCCTCCCACCATCCAAAGACAAGCTCATTAGGTTAATTGGTGATTCTAAATTGGCCGTAAGTGTGTGTGTGAGTGTGAATGGTTGTCTGTCTCTATGTTAGCCCTGCGATGGACTGGCGACCTGTCCAGGGTATACCCCTGCCTCTCGCCCGATGACAGCTGGGATAGGTTCCAGCAAACCCCCGCGACCCTTAACAGGAATAAGCGGGTACAGAAGATGAATGAATGAATGAATTGCGGATTACTGCTGAAGGCACACAACCCCAGTTTCTTTCTGACCATTGTCCACATGTCAGAACAGTGGGAAAGGTTACAGCATCTGATAGTATGTTTTTCTCAAGACTGCACTATTCTGAATCCTCCTCATTGTGCATACATCTGTATCTTGCTTTCCCCCGCCCACTCACGCCATAATCTGCTGAAGCTTCCCTAACCTATAAAGATGTCAAAGGGCAGTATTGTTTTATCAAGGATGCTACTTCCGGATACTGAAGGCATCTGTGGAAGGAAGCGTCCTTCTACTTTCTGAACCAAGCACGTCACTGATGATGGACTTAGATTAGATACCAAGGACATAAAGCTCTATCTGTGATTTAATGCGGAATGGATCAAGGGTGAATGTGAATTAAAGGCCAGCACAGACTGCTCTGAATCCATATTAACTTTTAGCGCTCTACTTCTTAAACCTACAACATAAACATGGCTAAATTCAGTTTATTTTACGCATCTCTTTAAACCATTAAAACCCAGTCGTATCTAAATGACCTCTTACTCCTTAAATGTTTGTATTTAGAGTAGAAGCAGGAAGTAAAATCACCTGCAGGTATTCTGAATAAAACATGAACATGTGCTTCCTCAGAAGGCTTCCAAGAGAAAGACTACACCTGTTTTTTTCTGTGTGTGTGCGTTCGATTATTTATAACCTCTGTCTTCATTAGGAAATCTAATCTGCAGGACACCAGCAGGCCTGTGAAAGTGATTTTGCTGAAATGCATCTAAGTAGGTCAGGTAAACACGGCGTACGCAGTTTAATATTTCCTAATTTACCAGAGAGCTGCATGTGGTTCAGGGCTGACATGCACAACTTAAGTTCTCAATCACGCTGTGACATTGCTTTTTTCATTATAATAATAATAATAATAATAATAAAGAGCATATTAACGAGACAGAACAAGAAGATGGTTCCTTGTGTCCGTGTTTGTGGGCTTGGAAACACATGTGCTACAACAGTGCTTCATTAGCTTTTCGAAGAGATGATTTCTGCGTTGATGTTTGTCATTAAGTGTTGAAATTAAATTACTGCACGATCTAACTGAAGAGACTGATATTCATTTTTACAACAAGGTTATACACTTCACAGAGGAGAAAAGCTGTAATTACCCGGCGGCGGGAAATCACAGTACGGCATTTAGAGAAATATTACGTTACGACGTACTGAGAGAGATTCGTGCTGCCACATACAATAGTTCTGTTATAGCACAGTGCTCTGCAGTAAGGTCAGGACTGTAATGAAGTTATATTTCTTAATCAGCTGCAGCTGCTACAGGTTCATTTCGAGACCAAGAGTCTCTGGATAGAATGGGATAATGAACGAATTGAAAAACTATTTAAGTGAAAAACAGTGAAAAGACTTTTTTTTTCTTTTTTTGCTACCACCTTGTGGACAGTGGAGGCCCTTAGCTGTAACCTTGGTGCATGAACTGCAGTAACACTGCAGCTGACTGGACCTCTGCTCAGTTTGAAAGTGGGCGGCAGTATGCTGGGAAGTATGGGAGATCACCTGACTCCAGCCGCTAATATAAGTAATAAAGATGACCTTGTCTGTGAGCCCTCAAGCTCAGTCTGTTCAGACACGCAGAGTTTTTGCCACATGAATTCATTTAGACAACTGGCCATAAAATAAGTGGTGCCTTCTCATTCGTTGATTATATAAGGTACGGGGGCATCTAACTCTCAGTGTTTAGACGTCATCATGAATCTACTGCCCTCCTCACTCGTTAGAACATTTTCCAAACCGAGCAACTTTGCCATCTGCGTTCCTTCCCGCTGCAGCTGTTCTTTCTGCCACTTCCCCGCGCTCAGGAGAAACTGAGAACTGCAGACGGATGCATCTGCCTCAGTGATCCCGACTCTCCGAGAAGCAGGATGGTCACAGAGTGCTAATTCAGTCAGAAATTACGGCGGGCCTGTGTTTACAACAGCTGCCGGGCTTTGTTGCCGTTATTAGAATCATCTGCATCAAAAAGCCAGGGCTTGTAATATCAAATTAAAATAAATTTGACCAGTGTGCTATACGGCTACATGCACACTCATCCTGCGTCTGGCTGATAGCGCGCATCAGGCAGAGACAAGGGGAACCCTTTGAATTCCCTGAAACATCAAAGTCAGAGTGCAATAATTAAACGGAGAGGAGTATACAATGGCACCTGTGAAGGGTTGGGGTATATCAGACAGTAGGTAGGAACAGTCAGGTTTTGTGGGTTTTTCCCTGTATGACGTGGTTTGTATGCACGAAAGCTGGTCTGAGGAGGGACCACAACAAACAAGCCACATGTTCATGGGCGCTGAAGGTCCACCGATGCGTGTAGGGGCAAAGGCTGGCCTACGTGTTATACAGAACAACTAATGCAGCACAAATTGAATGCAGCCTATGGTAGAAGGAGAGCAGTCAGTCTGTCCATGATGACCGCTGTCCACAAATGAATGGTCCTGCAGTGGGGATGTGAGCATCACAAGTGGACCGTGGAGCAATGGAAGAAGGTGGCCTGGTTGTCATAGACATGCCATAACTTGACCTCTAGATTTCCCAGCTCTCGTTCTGACCAAGTATCTGTGGGATGTGCTGGGAAATAACCTCAATCCATTGATGAATCACCAAGAGACGTGCGGTGGCTAAAATATCTGCTGCTGATGTCTTGGCTGAAACCATGTCACCTCTTCAGAGGTCTTCTTGGGGTTATGCAATGTGTGTGAGAGCTTATTAAGCAGGTGGTGCAGGATGTGCATACTTCATGTGTCAGAGAAAAAAAACTAATGGCATTTTCCTTAATGAGAAAGATAAAGGTACTAAAGGCCCAACCCCTTCACATTTGGTATCAATGAAAAGCCCTAAACGTCCTCTGTAGATAGCAAAAGGAGTTAATTCAGTAGTATTCAGTGGGTGGGAGATATTCAGGTTTGTAAATGTCCACCACAGAGGACAAATTTGAACTATTGGTAGTTAGAAGTATAGCGCAAGACCTCAAAATGCAGTACTGAAATCATTAAGGGGGATGGACGTGTTGAGAAACCACACAAGTCAGCTGATTTTGGTTCGTGTTTGTAACACTGTCTCAAGGAAGCATTTGTGCTGCACTGCCACTCATCTCTAGACACGATCAAGTCAACTGCTGTGGACAGTGTGTGGTGCAGGTATGGTGTTTTTTTTTTGATCTGATATTATACAGGAGACTATTTACATTCAAACTGTCAAAATTGAAGCAGCTTGATGTAAAATTATGTTTGATAAATGCTCATTTTAATTATATATATATATATATATATATATATGCCCTTATATATATAATAAATTTTACGCATCTACGCATATATATATATATATTTGTTTTTTCACAGAAATATCAAGGACAGATTTGCTCAAAGGGAAAATGGAAGACTCATCTGATGACTATGATGCCACTGCAGACTATAACTACACTTACGAGCTTTACAACACAACTCAACATGAGGAGAAAGTTTTTCCATTTTCTCCAGTTTTT
>JASGAT010379819.1:0-11013 GCA_030220025.1 Chelon auratus
TACCATTGTTGAATTAATAATAAACTGCATACCTTCCACCTTATACCTTCCTTCCACCATGTAGAAGAAACTAAAGGCACCAGACTTTCCTAACTAAACATTACATTCCTAACTAAGACAAAATAACATAGATGTAATGTATTGAATACTTATTTATTTGTTATTTAAAGAACAATTGTGCATCCAAATCGAAAATATAATGTAATCAAACTTCTTAAAATAAATTTAAATACATAAACATTTATTTTGCAGACATTGCAAACAGCCGTCGAACTAGTTGGCATTGCAAGCGTGAAATATCTTCACACAGCCGACTCTTTGGCTCACTCCAGGTTTCTTAAATGCTCCAACTCGTTCTTCTTCTTCTTCTGTTTAATGGCGGATCATATCTTCACGACATATACCGCCACCTACTGGACTACGTGGGTTGCATGCGACACATGTGCTGCTAACGAATGACGTAGGATCTGCTGCTACGGAGGAAAAAAACAAAAAACAAACTGGATCGGCCCTTGGATCCGTTAATTTTTCCGATCCCCGATCCAGCTATTTTGTCAATATCGGGGCCGATATCCGATCCCAATATCGGATCGGTGCACCCCTAGTGTATTTTAGCGTTTTAGTTCGTCACAAGTCCCGTCCACTAACATGGAGGAGGTGGAGCTTATGACCTATACTGCAGCCAGACACCAGGGGGAGCTCTACTTGCTTTGGCTACATTTTTGAGGAGCAGTTCAGTCGTCCATCTTTATACAGTTTATGGCGATTGCGCATAAAAGTGATGTGCAGTATTGTGAAGAAAAATTTGTCTTAGGGTGAATAGACTTTTTTCACTGCAGACATGTTGACATCACAAAATCGGGGTGTACCCTAAGTGGAACTAAGCCATCATTAATATAACTGTACCTAATCTGTATGCATTTATTATCCTGCTCATGGCATATGTCTCTTATCTCTCCACAGTGAGGGCCACATAGGGCTGGAGAGGAAGGTGACTAAACTAGAGGCCATGGTGAAGATGCTCCAGGAAGACTTGAAGAAGGTGAGACAGAGCACGAACACATATATGCACAATCCCAGTTGATTTGCGTGCACTGTATGAACACTTACCTTCATGTACGGTACGCCACCTCTACTCTACCCTGCTGCAGGTTTATTTTGTGGCTCGTTTTTTATTTATTTAATTTTTTTTGTTCACGTGCTGGCAGGGATGAAAAATGAAAGGCTTCGGTTGATTTGCATACAGTGGAACAGGGAGCAAGGGGGGTGTAAATAAATGTTTCGTCTGCAATAGGAAATATACAGTCAGCAGCTGAGCACTGCCATTGTTGTTTTAGTCCCCACTCCGCTGCTCTCCGTTGACTGCTGTCTCAGATTTTACTGCAATCACTTAAACTTTGAGGATTAAATCATCTGGAAAAAGAGGTTTTCTTAAAGTATTTTACTGGAACAGCTTTGTTTAGTTTGTATTTGCATTTGTACGTTTGTAAATGTAGATGCATGGTTTGTTTTAAATGTGTAATGTTATGCAGCTTTATTGAAAGCCTACCAGTGCTACGATGCAAATGTGTAGTTGATTGGCAGAAGATTAGTCCGCAACAAGTTTTAAAAAGGAATTTCTGAATAATATGTTAATAAATTCAATATATATATGGATGAAGACATCACTTTAGCCTCTGAGGAAGCTGTCATGCAAATTTCCTTGCCGTTTTCTGACAGTCTAGTTCAGATTATTATTTTTCTGTTAAGAAAGCGGTCGCTTGCTTGCATTTCTTCCAGTACCTCTACACAGAGCTGCCGACAAACATTCCTCTTGGCGATCACGTACAGTAGATCTGTCGCCTCGTTCTCAGCGTTGGAATTCTAATAGGTCCCCCGCTGCTGTTCTTGTGAAGCGTTGAGCTCCTTTGAGCTGCTGGTTGCTGACTGTCTGGCCTACCTAATGAGTCTGACCTCTTATAGCAGTGAAAGTTTTCATCCCCAGGATTACTGTAGTTTGATGTATTTGGTAAAATTCCTGAGGAACTTTCAGCTCTCTGTATTTTAATAGTAGAACATTATGACCTCCTTCAATCACTCTCAGACCAGCAGCAATCAAGAGCAGATCGCCGACAGCACAAATCATCTCACTCCGTGTTTATTGTTTCTTTCTTTCTTTAGCTTGCTAGCCTCAACATTTATGTTTTTGTTCTAAACTCAGGATTTTAATGTGTTTTCCCTTCAACACTGACTCCTTAAATGCTGTTTTTTATTTAGTAGTCTGACCTAAACCTTTCTCCCCCCTCTCACAAGGAGCGGGAGGAGAAAGTGCGTCTTCAGGCCCAGATCAAGAGGCTCTGGGAGGACAACCAGAGGCTGCAGGAGGAGTCCCAGACCTCCGCCGCCAAGCTCAAGAAGTTCACCGAGTGGGTGTTCAACACCATCGACATGAACTGACTCCCACCCGCACACTTCGACTCTCTCACACACACACGCACACACACTCTTCACAGTAACATCAGCACACAAAGCCTGGACGGAGAGAGGGGGGGGTCGACGTAAATGACATAAAACTGTAAATGTTGGACTCAGTTAGCCTGAGGCTAAAAAAAACATCCTATACATCAGTAGGTAATATTGTCGAGCAGTGTCCATCCTCTGTTTAATTAATTTCTAAAGATGAAACTCAACAACGATAGGTGTCATTCATCAAATAATAAAACCTCTTCTCTCCTATGGGACCTGTTAATCTTTCTCTTACGACAGATTCTTTTTGTCCTTAAATTGCCAACAAGGAGGAAGCTGTTCTCCTCTTTCTGAAGACTTTGCCTCTTGCACTTATCCCAGAGGTGAATGGTGAATGTGATGTTACTTCCTTCCTTCCTGCCATCTTTGCTCAGTGGACGTGCTTCTCTTTTTGGGACATTTGGCTTTTTTTTTTTCCTTCTCCGAAAAGAGACTTCAGTTTCTTCAGTTTTCGGTGCCAAATCAAACCTGCCACAGCCGAGGGATCACAGCCACATCCAACGCAGCGCCAGAGAGGTACGCACCACCAAGCTCGCATAATAAATCTGAAGCCACAACAACCGCATCATGTCCTTCACAAGTAAATGGGATAAAGGAATTTCTGCATCCGTGTTTCCTCTCCTGGAACCACTTCACTGACAAAACAGACGAGTCGATCAGCCTCTGCTCGGGAGGGAATCCTGGATTATTTGTACAGTTTTTTGTTTTTCCCTCCTCTGTCTCCTCTCCTCAGATTTGGATTACAACATCCTTTCTGTCTCTACAGCACAAACCAACACCCGACAGAGGAGCTAAGGTTAAAAGCCATCGGCAAGCAGTGCCACAAAACATGACTGATCCTTGTGCTTTGGTTTATCCGAAATTTTACGTGTCTTATAAAAGCAATAGGAAGAACTCCTGTGTTTCTCTCTCTCTCTCTCTCTCTCTCTCTCTCTCTCCAAAAAACTAACAAATAAAGGGAGAGCTTTCTCTGGGAAGAAGCCTCGAGGGTACCAACAAACTGCCGCACAAGAGCCTTCATCCTTTTTCCACTGAACGTTGTGAAAAAGGAAAGTTGAGGACTCGTCATCCCACTGTTTGGAATACAGAGAGCAGGTTGATTGTAAATGACAGAGACATTTTGGGGGGAGTTTGGAGAGGGTTTTTTTTTTTTTTTTGTTTAGTTTGTTTTTCCCCCCAGGTTTAATTTATTTCCTTGTATTATAATTCCAATAAATAAGTTGTTCTACTCGTACAGTACAACTGACATCAGTGTTTAGTTCCTCAAGACTCACTAGCTATATTATTTAAATGGCTTTCTTTCTTAATTCTGGCTAAAGCCCGACTATATGCTTTTTATTCTGTATTATGTTGTATTTTGTGGTGCCCAAGCCTGCTGTCGTGTTGCTTACAGTGCCCTCTAGTGGTGACCAGTGGAAATGTCATGATTTGTAACTGTGCTGCCAGTCACTCTTGTATTTTCTTTCTTTTATTATTATTATTTCTCTTTTTTTTTCTTCTTCTTCCTCTTCAGCAATCAGTCAGACATCAACCAGGGAGACCACCCAAAAACACACAGGAAGAATAATCAGAAGCCAGCTTTGAGAGACAATCAAAAGTTGATTTTTGATAAAGAAAAACAAAAAAAAAAAAGGAGCAGACTTTAAGGTGTATGTGTGTGTGGATGTTGTCTAGTCCTCAGGTTCAGGATCTTTTCGAAACCCAATGGAAATAAGAAGGAGGGAGCTACAGTACCTGCTGTACCGGTGTGTGTGTGTGTGTGTGTGTGTGGTCATTGTGTGAATGTACATTAGTGTATCCAGCCGTGCCTACAGTCACTTATTATTGGTCATTTACTCCCAGGCAGAGCAAGGATGTGCCTTTGAAACAGCACCTGGGGGAGCAGATAAAAGGGAAAAGGCTCTTCTTCTTCTTCTTCTTCTTCTTCACCCTGAAACATAAACACACCTGGTACTGTAACACGCACTCACCTGACGCATTTCTAATCAGGTTCATAGTCGCAGATGTTGACGCGTAAATGTCCTTTTTCGGGGGGGGGCAAGGGAACCGATGCAAGGCTTTATTTTTACCAGCCGGGAGAGTGTGTGTAGAAGCGTGTGGAAATGTGTCCACGTGTGTGCCTTACATGCATACACGCACATACGTCATACATAGCAACTTTGATAAAAGTGAAGCTGGAAGATGATTTTTTTTCCCCTCAAAACACAAAGCAAACACTACAGCAGTGGTGTCAATTCAATTCTGTTCGTTAAAGCTAAAGGGTGCAAGCTTTTCCAAAGCTTGTCGCATATTCCGTGAGAAGCGAGAAATTTGTTCTTGATCTGGCAGGATCGAGCACAAAGTTCGTTCTGGCCAAGTAATTTATACTTTGCGAGAAACTCAGGTGCCGAACTCCGGGAAAAGTGCTCATAGGTTCCGCCCACTTCCACGTCACACGTGCTAAACATTGTGGGAGATGCAGGTGACAGATCTCTACCCTGGAGAGATTAGCGGTCACACTGAATATTAGCATCTTGAGTGGCCGCAAGCATTTCCGTTTTACCGAATTAACCACGCCCACTCTAATTTCTTACCAATCACAGAATAGAAACCGGACACCACACGAGAAAAAAGTAAAGTTCTGCCCGGTTGACTTGACGAGAACAAGCCGTGAGAACTCCCGGTTGGGTGTGAGAACAAACTTCTCGCTTAGTATGTAACGGCCTTAAATCTTCTAAATTTGCGCAACTAACACCCTGCAGCGCATCAGCACAAATCAGAAAGAGAATGTAAAATAGAATATAAAATAAAACAAGCCTACAGAAATGTGATGTTTACGACGAGAAAAACAAATACAAAACTTAACATTCTCTCTGTTCTGCATAGAGATGAGTGGACTCTTGGTTCTGTTTTAAGAATCTCTCGTCAGCTGCACCAGTAGACCGACAGTCAATAGCTGATTAAAGTTTTAAAAATAGTTTTACTAGCTGTCCAGTTCTGAAAAACCAGTCATCCAAAAAATGTGAAATCTCTATAGGCTAATACACGCAAAAGACAAGGCGTAAATGTCCCCTATCCGTACATGTTCTCGCCCTGAACGCTGATTCATTTTGTGTCCGTAGTACTACGTCGATACGTAAATGATTCGCCTAAGGCTTGTATTTTATTGTAAATGGAAAGTGCTCTAGTTTTTTTTTTTTGGTATCTTGAATGAACCTACGGCCAAACGACGACTTGCAGTGCAGTGCAGATGTTTTGCTCGCATCTTTAAAAGTGTGCATCGCCTCGGATGTTAGGCCCAGTTGTGAATGTTATTTCCGATTTTCTTTCCTTGACCTTGTTTCTGTTTGTTCTCCACGGAATGATACGTGAATGTTTGGATGTTTCAAATGTTCCATTTTTTTTTGTAATATCTTATTTTTTGAGATCCTTTGCACAGTGTTTTCTATAAAGGATTGTGTTTGTAGGTTGTTGTTTTTATTTTTTGTTTGTTTTTTAGGTAGGTATATAAAAAAGGGTGAATTTGATCCATTCCTGTGCAAATCTTGTCTAGATGTTGCTCCGTATAGTTTCCCCTGCCATTGCAGCTCCTGACAAAACAAATAGGAAGGTGCTTCTAAAACTAAAAAATGTGAACCCTAGTTCTCCTTGAGCATCGCTGATCGGAGCAGGAGCAGGCTGGAGGGTGGTTTGTCCTGTAGGGATGCTGGTTTTCAGTCATGCGAGGTCAGTGAATGCAGCAGGGAGGAGGAGGAGGAGGAGGAGGAAGAAGGAGGAAGGTTTGACAAAGCTGCACTGCTGTGTGGTGATCCGATCTGTCTCCTCCTGTCAGAAGAACAGACAGTAAGAGACGATCAGCTCTGATAAAGCACACAACTTAAGAGGTTTAAAATACTGTTTACATCCCGGATCCATTGTCTTTGTAAAATGTAAAGGTATGAAAAAGACATTTGCAGTGATCACAGTATTAAAGTTTCTGAAATAAATAAATGCTGTATCGATACGTGCTGCTGTCGACTCATTTCTCCTGGTTACTTTTGGAAACGTTTGTCATATTGCTTACCTCAGTAATGGATCCACTAACAACAGCCGCTCTCTTTCAGTCAGAGGGGAAGCCGATTACTCTCTAATGTCTCCTGCCAAAGCTGCGGCCTGATTGCATCTCTCTGTGAGTAACTGGAGAGGGTGAGAGGTCTGGGATTTGACCTGTGGCTGCCTCCAGCTGCTGTTGTTCTGACCATCGCACTGATCGCACCTGATTGGATTTTAACAGCCGGAGCCAGAAAACCACCTCTCATGTGTTCTTTTCTCACCTCTCTGTAAGAGAAGATAGCAGGTGATACATAGTTTATCTCTGCTTTTTTTTTTTTAAAAAAAAAAGATATTCCTACCTCTAAAGTGTAATTTTGTCTTGCACCACTGCTTCAGAGGAGAATAAATGTTATTCGAGGAGTTTTAGAAATATTAACTTTAAGCGACTCTCCAGACAAAATTCAAACTGTTTTGATGTGATAAACAAGTTATCTGATAATAATCTCTGCAAAAAAATCAATGACATCTTCTGAAGAAATTAGTTCATAGTGGAAACACAAAAAGGTGATGATCAACTGTGGAGTTTAACTCAGATCTCAACTCTAAAACACACTAAAACTATATATATCATAGACTGTATATAGATGGACAGTGGAACTGCTCCTCAAAAGTGAAGACAAAGCAAGTAGAGCTCCCCTGGTGTCTGGCTGCAGTAGGTCATAAGCTCCACCCCCTACATGTTGGTGGATGGGGCTTGGGCCAAACTAAAACACTAAAATACACGTTAAATATGTATTTTTTTCAAGATTTCAGTCACTGCATAATGTTGATGCATGTTCAAGAGTCNTTGTAGTTATTTGATGCTATAGAAACAGGATGTGACATAATGGCGACCACCAGTTGCCATGCCAACCACTTGTGAGAGTTATAAAAAAATATATTAAAAAAAGTACAATGTGTAATTCAACATGCCCTTGTAAATGGTAGAAGCAGAGCAGAGCGTAGTATTAATTAAACGAAAACACGAGTGAGTCTGGAGGAAGTGTGGTCAAGTCATCAATATCGCGGCTCCACGTGGCCCCACTCTCGGACCGTACTGGCAGACTCCAAAGTCGCAAGATCTCACTGCTCGTATCACCAGGAAAATAGCGTCAGATTGACCAGTGCAAGGAAGGGTCGACACATTCATATTTATATACAGTCTATGTAACATACATACAACACAAAACATACTCCTTTAAACCCGATTGTGTTGAAAGCTAAGACTTTCTTGAATGAATTACACATGAAATTATCCTAAAATGCCATGTTTTGTTTTGTTTTCCAGGGAAGACGCCATTAGAGGTCTTAAACTGTGGAAATGACCATATAGAAACCCGGTGTTTATATTGATTTCACCACGAGGTTCACAAATACAGGGATTTCTGACCTAAGCATGTTGTGAGCATGACAATTAATTTGTCTACTAAAAGAATTGCTCTAGCAGAGCTGTAAACAAACTCGTTGGCCTGTCATCTCTCTGTTTGCTTGCATCCGTCCACCTGCAGTGATTCTCGGGGCTGTTTGAGGCCAGCGCAGCAGCGACTGCGGTGTCAGTACAGAGGAGGAGGAGGAGGAGGTGGCGGCGGTGGTGGTGAACGAGAGGTATAAAGCGGAGGAGGCCACAGATTAGTCATCTTTTGGTACAGGTGGAAAATGTGGGGGCTGAATCACCCGCGGGTTCCTTTCAAGGATTCATCACAGAGAGAAGTGGACAAGACCTAAAGTGAAGTCTGATCAGGGGGAACCGGAGCCTGCTGGGTTTTTGTGACGTTTGAGTCAGAGTCGGAAATGAGGAGGGCATCG
This sequence comes from Chelon auratus, assembly GCA_030220025.1. Taxonomy (NCBI): domain Eukaryota; kingdom Metazoa; phylum Chordata; class Actinopteri; order Mugiliformes; family Mugilidae; genus Chelon; species Chelon auratus. The sequence continues at coordinate 8,362 of JASGAT010379819.1, forward strand.
TTCAGCGTTTCCAGGAATCTGATGTCTGAAAGGGAAACCAGTAACGTGGTAAAATAAACAAAAACACAGTAAAGCTGCACCTTTCAGTCATTCATTTTCTGTAACAGCCTGTCCTCTGGAGAGTAGAGGGGGGCAGTCATTCACACTCACACCTACGGCCAATTTAGAATCACCAGTTAACCTAACAAGCATATCTTTGGACGGTTCACCATCTCCTCCTCACCCTGGTTGTCCAGGACATCTCCATTAGCCCAACTTCTCCATGACCATAACAGGGTTCCTGTCCCTAACTGTGACCTTCATCTGTTATTCAATGATGATGCATTAAATCTCAGTCCAACCTACCTATTTAAGTTCTTGTTACCTCATGAAGTTTTGACCTTCATTTCTGAACAATCTCTCATTTAAAGTTTGTTTTTCGCCATCTTTGTTTTGATGGGTAGTAGTTAAGAGAGGGGATGTCAGTTTCCGGCGCACTGCCTAAACCAGTTGAGTCACGAGTCAAAAAACTTAAAGCACCGTGATCCAAGTGTTTCCTGACATCTCTGTACAGTCTATGTTTTAAGGTTGGTCGTCGGTTTTGAACTTCCATTTGTAGATTAAGATTTACCAACCAGCTCTTTAAGCTGAAAACATTTTGACTAGTAAAGATAAGTCATTAGGCTGGTATCAACAAATCTTTATGTGTTGTAGACCTTTGCAGTTGTAAATAAACGGTTATCGCATTTCCAAAGGAACGCAGCCACTGTCATTACCCTGCATTTGCAGCTGCAAATGTTAGGTGAAAATCTTCTTAATTTGGGGTTTTGTTAAAATAAAAAGGTTCTATAAAAGACAGATAACACAAAGCACCTTAACTGTGTCATTGTACGTCTTTATTCCCTCACGTTGTGCCTAACGAAACTGACTCAAATTCAGATTTCTGTTCCTACTGAAACATCCTTCACCTAACAAAGATAATGTCTGAGTTTGGAAATGATGTGGCAGCACTGTCGACCATGAGAAAACAATTGAAATGTAACAACAAAAACATATTCCATTAGAAGTAGATGTGCATACTAACAGTAACTTTACCTCTGTTACAAAACTTTATGGAAATGTGCATAATGAAATCAGACCACAGCTTCCATTGTGCAAATATCAGGAAGTTTACTTGTAATGTGGTTGCGTCTCCATTTCATTTCTGCCTCCATGTGACCTGGAACAAAAGAACGAGCCGTCTCTGTGTACCGGCGGCTTGTGGCCATCTCTCAACTTTTTTTCTGTTTCTCTCCTGTCACGTACGGACCCTTGATGCTTTTATCCCACACACTCCAGCAGCCCACACAACGCCTTCATGTCTGCGCGCCGCTCTCGGCTCTTATCAGGCACTCAAGAAGAGAGGCAGAGAAAGTGGAGGTGTTTTGTTCTTCGGAGGCAGAGCTTTGTTGTTTGCTGTCAGTCCAGATACCACCGGGGCCCTTCGTGTTTTTAAGGTAGTCCGTCGATTTACACCAAAGCCTGTCAGCGTGCGTCACTGTCTGATGGCTAGACGGCTTCAGTGACACATCTTTGACATCTCTACATTTCTGTTTGACATCTCAGACATTAAGCTCTAATTAGTCCGTTATCAGTTAGCAAAGACCTGTACTGACTAATGAACAAGAAATTTGGAAACTCAATGCAAAATTCACTGTTTTTGATTTCTGTACTCTACTATAAAACTGCTTCTAAACCAAAAATAAATTTGACCTTCAAACATGCAAACTCCATCCACCTACCCAACCTCCTCTGCACTATCCTTTCTTTTTCATGGCTTGCATGCATTTGAGAGGAGTCAGTTAAGTTGCTTTGGGTGTCTGATTAGGACACCAGATACCTGTGGAGATTTCCCAAGCACGTACAACTGGAAGGAAAAGCCCTGAGGCAGACCCAAAACACATGGAGGGATTATAGACCCCACCTGATCTGGAAAAACCTTGGTATCTCCTCAAAAGGAACTGGAGGAAACTTGAGATACTTTATCCTCGCTTGCTAAAACCCAAATAAGCCTCCAAAAAAATAAATGAATTCTGAATGTCTGTTTCCAAAAGAAGAAACAAATCAGACTGTATTGTTCTCTTCATATCTGCCCCTTCTTGGAGAGACTATCAAACCTTACTGTGGCATCTCTTATCATTTTTTTATGCGGATGACATTGTGTTGTACTTCTCTTTTGAACCTGATGGCAGTATTGTCCATTTTAAATCAATATTTTGATGCCTAACAGGAACTTTGAACTGAACTCAACTAAGATAGAAGCTCTGATAATTGCTGCTGAAAATGTGATCAGTTAGAGTTGGCATTTAAGTGTCTGTGTTCAGCACGACCTCTGATATTTGGGTGCCATTTTTGACCAATGCCTGCCTTTTGAAAATGCCCTCAGCCAGTTTATGCACTTGCGATTTTTCTTGCTTAATAAAGTCTGTGGTGACCAAGGTTGAGGTGCAGATGATTGTTTAACTAAACCTCTGTGAACCACCTTCAAACTGTCCAACCGTGGACTTTTAACTAGAAATAACACTACCTTCTCAAGTGTGCACACAGTTAAAGAAACAGTTAAAGAAAACTGTAATTTGTAACTGAAATCTGTAATTTATTCTTAAAAGTTAGATGGTCTTGTTGATGAGCAAC
>JASGAT010379820.1:945-14812 GCA_030220025.1 Chelon auratus
AAAAAAAAAAAAAAAGAAGAAAAAAACCCCCCACATTTTCCAAAGTTTAATGTGACACAGTATCATCCGCGCTAATTGTGTTTTCATTGAGTCATTCACAACAATTACCATCAATTGCTGAGACGTGAATGAAACGGGCTGACTCAATTAAAAATAGCTTGCAAATTACCAGACATAATTGCTGCAGCCATCTTTTGAGTGGTTATTGTTTGAGTGTTATGTAAAGTAAGTGGTAATTGGTAATTATGCATGCAGCGTTAATTGCCAGGAATATAAGGTCACCTCCCACTCAATTAGTCAGTTTCTATTTATCACAGGCTCTTCTTACTGTATCTCAGAAAACAACTGTGTTTGGAGGATTACCGATGCTGGTGTTTTTGTTTTTTTTCATGTCACATTTGTTTTCATTATGCCTTAATAACATATCACAAAATTGTGTACCAAATCAAATAAAAATTGGAAATTTAAATCCTCCAATCAATACTTTTGCAGGATAAATAAGCAAAAAACAAGATTTGCTCGTTGTGACCTCATCAGTGAACAATGCCTTATTTAGATGTCTATAGGTTTCTTTGAATCAATTTCAGTCAGATGTTATAATTATTTAAAGTCTCTTTTCACATCCTCCCACTCTGCTGTTATAGTACATTGCCTGTCTACAGTATTTTATTATGTAAGAAGTTTTAAAAAGCTGCTTAGAAACTTGAGCTGAATGTATTCATGTATAGTTCACGGCCTTGACTTTGTGTAGCTACAGCTAGAAAATCAGCTAATGTGAGTGGCGGACCCCGACTACTGCTCACATTAGCCTATTTTAACCATGACATTTAGAAATGGCCTTAAACTTCTTAAGTCCCCTTTCTCACCGACAACCCACTTATGGGTGTTTCAAAAGATCCCAAGCCGTTTCAGAATGTGAGAGCCGTCTGTGAGCCTTTATGACTCTAGCTTTTGCACAATGTCGTTCTCCATTGGAAGTAGTCACATCCCTGATGGTGGTTGAGTGGTCTTGAATCAGCAGTGGAGCCTGACCACATTCACTAAGCTAAACAGCGTGGAACCAGTGCACAAGAAGAGAAACGGAAGTGATCACAGTCAAGAGGGCGCACACAGTAGGCTGTTCTCAATTTTCATCCTCATCTCATCTGAGTTTTCAGATACACAAATACATTGACAACAGTTTGACTGTTTGCAGCTCTTCTTATCTTCCCAGTCAACCTGCCTCTTCAGATATTCCCTTTTGAACATAGACTGTATAAAGATGGGTGGCGGAACTGCTTCTCAAAAGTGAAGCCAAAGCAAGTAGAGCTCCCCCTGGTGGCTGGCTGCAGTATAGGTCATAAGCTCCACCCCCTCCATGTTAGTGGATGGGACTTGAGCCGAACTAAAACACGACAATGCACAACAAAAATACACGCCAGATATTTCTTTTTTCAAGGATGGTTTCTGTCATTTCAGGTAGTTACTATAATGCTTATGCATACCAAGCATTTATTTTTCCGATAAGTTTTGCTTTAGTTTGTTACTCAACGCTATAGAAACAGGATGTGGCGTCATGACGACTACAAGTTGCCGAAGCAGTGTATAGTACAACATTTCTTTGTAATTGGTGCCAGTAGAGCAGACCTCAGTATTAATCAAATGAAAACGCGAAAGTCTGGCGGAAGTGTGCGAAGGTCTGTGATATCGCGGCTCACCGTTGCTCCACTCTCGGACCGGTCTGCACAGACTCTGGCTCCAAACCCGCAAGAAAATTTGTATTTAAACCCTGTTTATTAGTTTGCACAAAAAAAAAAAAACATGTTGCTAATAGCTGCTTACTCCTCTGGGCATGTCAGTAAACATGAATGAAACTCATAAATGTTCTAATAGCAGGCAGCTAAACCTCGCGCGCCTCCCTCATAAAATGGAGCAGTTGAAAAGGAAATTGTGAAAGTCAAATAGTACAAAGCTCACCCTGATTTCCACTCATGTCGTAACTATTGGCAATTCCACAATAGTTATCACACATCTGATAATACTGCTCTCCAGTCTAGTCAGTAGAAGAGTATGGACGTTAACAGCACATCTCTGGACACCACAGGCCATCGGGTTACAAGGGAACGCCTGTTTTTGACAATAAGTAATATTAAAATGATTTCATTTTTCTAAAGAGCGAAAAGCGTGCAGAGGTTTTTGTTATTTTTCGGCATGCACAAAAAAGTTAAGGCACTATTAAGAGAGAGAGAAAGCATTGGTTTCTGAACATTGTGTTCACAGTTTTCCATTTAGTTTGACTTGAAAAAAAATCACAGTCTGGTATGCAACGAGCTTATGAGGGTAATGAGCATATGTAATGACCAACAATGAAAAGTTGATATTTACTGCTTTCCTGTGTTGTCTCGGAACAATGCACTTCACTTTTCCAAGAAAAGGTTTAAAATCCTAAATGCAGGCTTTAAACAAACGTAGAAAGCATTCTTTCCAAAGCAGCACAGCCTCTCTTTATACTGCGGTTTTGTTATGTTAACTACTGATTCTCACAGTCCTTAACGTGCCATATCCTAATTGAAGGCTTTAGTATTTAAGAACATTCTTCTTTAGAGTTTTTAAAGGGGAACTACCGTTTCTTACAACCTGGACCTTATTTCTGGCATAAAATACGACTGTTTACTCACCCATATAACTTTGGTGTCATTTGGAGTTGTTTAGCAGATATTTAGTGCAGATATAGTGAGGGGGCACCGCAACGCAGCCTCTAAGTAACGCGTTAATCTTCTGCAAAACTCGTTCATTTCACCAGTATTTTCTTATGATACACTAGCGCTATTCCCCGTTGAGTCCGGAGTTACCTGTTGTCTATTCATGGATGTGCAGCAGTTTGTTGTTCTCAGAATCGGATATTCAGCCACATTTCATTCCAAAAAACTACCACAGCAAAGATAGTCAACCAAAAAACTAGCAGAGGTTAGTAGGTCAATCTACAGACCCCAGATGATGATACCAGCCAACTCCCCACTCAATCGGGAATAGCACTAGCGTATCATAACAAAAATACTGGTGAAATGAACGAGTTTTGCAGCAGATAATGCGTTATTTAGAGGCTGCGTTTCGGTGCCCCAGTCACTCCCACTGTATGGATATACGTGGATCTAAAATATCTCACGAACGACTCCAAATAACACCAAAGTTATATGGGTGAGTAAATTATCGTATTTTATGTCAGAAATAAGGTCTAGGTTGTAAAAAACAGTAGTTGCCCTTTAACTTTCTATAGGGTGAAATCCTAATTTATAACGTTCACAGTTTATAAAATTTACTAGTATCATCCGACATAATATAACGTGAAAACTTTTCAGATTTTAACATAGCATGTAAGGGTTATATGGAGCGGTAGGGGAATCTGTATCACCTCAGGCTCCTGGTACGTGACTGCCTGGACCTCCTGCTGTAAATACACCAGACTGATATCAATGTGTAGGATGCCGTCATGAAACGGACATCTGGATAAACCCCAAAGCCCTGTGAGGAAAATGTTCTTTGACTGTTGCTGTTTTTTTCAGCACCGCCAGGCTGATTGAGAACCTCTCTGCAATGCAGCTGGAGCAGGCCCCTGTGACCTGGACCACTGCTACCTCACCCACTACAAACTGCTTCACCGACAGAGCACAGCATGTCAGGCTGCAAGGCTGCGTGTCAGGCGTTGTGAGGAGCAACACCACAAGGAGCTGTTTCATCGCTCTTTTTGTCCACCCCCTACACGTCTGACTTCTGCTTCCACTCAGGAGCACTTGCAGAAGTTCTCAGATGGTCCTCCATAGTTGGCTGTATATCAGAGATGTTCATCCTGCAGGAGGAATTCAGTTTCCTCACTGAGAGGACAGAGAGGGGTTGTGCGTAGGATGGTGCAACAGCAACCATTTTCAGCTCGTAAAGACTAAGGAGCTGGTGGTGGACTTCCAGCCAAGGGGCAATGTCAGGGGCTGTAAAACAAAGCCAACGCAGAAGCACCAAAGCTTTGTCAAATCTTCACTTGATGCCGGCAGCAAGAGTGAGTCAATCCCTCGCCAGACTTCCATGTTTAATTGTCCAACTTTACAGCTGTAATGAAGAGATAAGGTCCAGGTTTACAGGACTGGTTTACAGCCTGGTACAAAAAAAGTGTTGGTGTCTGTAGCCTATTATCTTGTTCAGGGCAGCTGTATGGCACTACATTTTATGAAGGCTTTAAAGGTACACATATCTAAGTGTGTGGCCACTTTGAGTGACAAGTCACTTGCTCTCTGCGTAAATTATCCTATCCATGGTGTTTGCCCATCTTTATACAGTCTCCCCCACCTCTATCTGCATGAGGTGGGAAGTAGTGCTGCCACCGGACACCTATAATGTTCTGCTATTCTTGTTTATTGTAACACAGCTGATGTCTTTATTCATCCGAAATCATTTTCGGCGCCTATATGAAGGTATACATGGTACTTCCTCTACATGTTACTGTTAAATGTGAGACGTTTTACTCTCTTTTTGACCCATACGCAGACATCAAACATCAAACATCCTCAGACATTCCTCTGAGGTTAAAGGGGAACTACCATTTTTTTACAACCTGGACCTTATTTCTGGCATAAAATACGATCGTTTACTCACTCAAATAACTTTGGTGTCATTTGGAGTCATTCGGACGATATTTACATCTGCATATATTCATATAGTGGGAGTGATTGGGGCACAGAAACGCAGCCTCTAATTAACTCATTATCTTCCGCAAAACGTGTCCATTTCACCAATATTTTGCAATGATACGTTAGTGCTGTTGCCCATTGAGTCCAGAGTTACCTGTTGTCTATTCGCGGACGCGCAGTGGTTTGTTGTTCTTTGGCCAGCTGTTCCTCTCTCTGCCTCCGAATCCTCCTTTCAACAAGCTCCTCATCCATATACTCTGGCTCAAACAGTAAAGACGTCCATCATAAACAAAGTCGTCGTCCACAACCTCAGAATTGGAAAAATATTCAGTCATGTTGCAAAAAACTACCAGTAGCAAATTACAGGTAAAGAAGCCAACCGACGCGGGTGCGTGGTGCTCAGAGATGACATCATCCAGGTCAGAGGTTAGTAGGTCAATCTACAGACCCAGGATGATGATAACAGGTAACTCCAGACTCAATGTGGAACAGCACTAGCGTATCATAACAAAATATTGGTGAAATGAACGAGTTTTGCGTCAGATAATGCGTTATTTAGAGGCTGCGTTTCAGTGCCCCAGTCACTCCCACTATATGGATATACGCGGATCTAAATATCTTCCGAACGACTACAAATGACATCAAAGTTACATGGGTGAGTAAACGATCGTATTTTATGCTAGAAATAGTCCAGGTTGTAAAAAATGGTAGTTCCCCTATAATCACAGATCTCAACTTTCTTTAATGAAGCTGTGAAGCTCGTTCAAACCGTAACATGTTTGAGAAAACAAAGTCAGCAGTAGCTAAGCTAAATGGATGGCTGAATATATTGTTTTCCCCGGCTCCATCGGCTTACAGTGACCCTCGGACCTCTGAGTATTTTGAGCTTCTTTTCACAATTTGCGTGTCCACTCCAGACTGCCTGTCATATTTCCTTCATTAGTTTTAATGAACAATAGTCCTCATCTCTGGCTCGGCTGAGGGCCCCGGCTAAATACACCAGGGATAATGAGTTAATTATTTACAGGAAGCAAACAGAGTGACTAAGACACAGGTACAGCTGCTTATGCCGTCATGATTCTGTTCAGTTTCAAATCCCAGTACATTACAGCTCAGTTCATGTGCCATGGCTTTTTTTCTGTCTTTTAATCTGAGGGCTTTTCGTTCATTCTTTCGGGTCTCTAGTGTTTCCCCTTAGTCTTTTTGTCAGAACTTCACACATTTGCCTTTGATTTAGGAGACTTAAGGGTGAGAGTATAACATATTTTAACAGCAATATGAATTCCCTCTTGCGTTTTTAAATTTTTGTCAAGCATTCAATTTAAGAGACATTTTTTTGCCTTGAATTAAACTGGACAGTTTCACTAATTTATTACACAATGCTATTGTTAAGGTTCTTGTGTCATCATGTGTTGGTCTCACAGTCAAGATGTTCTTTACACTATATACTCTACCCTCCTGCAAGCAGGTAAGTGCACATTTTAACAAACGTTTTTACCCTTTGCAATGTGAGACATTGCCAACAGCAGATATATGTGGGCAATACAGATTATAGCAGAGTTGCAGTGTCCCTCCACTTAGGTACTGTCTTGGTAAACATATATCAACATGACACAAGAATCACTGAAGCTCTTTTTCATTTTGCAACTGGGATTTTGTTCTGTACATGCAAATGTGTGGCAAAAGTTCAAGTCACAGCAAAGAGAGGATGTTATACAATACCATGTAATATGGTAGTACATTTAATGCGGTCTAGGTCCAGGATTTTCTCATGACCTACGTGTTTCATACCACAGCTCAATAAATTAGCCTATTACTCATAATATGGGAATGCTTCAGTCCAGGAGTCCAGGGAGCACTCAGGGATCCGCGGGGCTCTTTTAATCTGAAACAATCTCAAACCAAGAATCGCCAGCGTTTTTACTCTGACGTCACAAAAAAAAAGTGTGGATTTCATTAAGCGAGACAATTAATTTACTCTTGCTAAAGGCTCAGCTTTAGCCAGGTCATGTCTGTAATTAACATGAAGTGAGCGGGGGGGAGATGAAACCCTGTATTGTCTCATAAGGCGGTAAAGGGTTATTTACTGTCAGTACTTGAAAGCGCAGTCTGTCTAACCTACCCATAAAACGGCACTAAGTGATAAAGTTTACTTAGCCAAACTCACATGTGTTTCGAATTTTGACAACATTCCTGTCTGGCATAGTTGTGAACGTATTATTGGAAAACAAATTAATAATCAAAAATAGTAGTTCTGACTAAGAAGCACGGGATCGTTCTGACTGTATTTTTCTAAACTTTATATCTAACTGGGTTATTAATATTGATGCGTTACCAACATGAGTTTTAAATACTTAAAGAGCAAATACCAACTTTCAGTCATTTTACTAAATTTACACACTTTAGAGCATACATGTCAAACATATGGCCCGGGGGCCAAAACAGGCCCACCAGAGGGTCTAATCTGGCCTGTGGGATGAATTTGTGAATTACAAAAATTCCAATAAAACTAATTGCTATTCCAAGGGTTTACACAGATTTAGTAAGAGTTGTGGACATAACACAACACTGACCAAGAACTAAACAGAAATTGTATTTCTTTTTCTTAAGAAACATCCAGTTGTTCATTAAATGTAAACATTTTCACAATGAACACCTATGCACTAAAACAAAGGGAAACATTTGGAGTTGTCGTAACGCTATCGTGTTATTAGTCCGCCCCCCTTGACATCAAACTGGGTTGTATGTGGCCCCTGAACTAAAATGAGTTTGACACCCCTGCTTTAGAGGCAGGGGTGTCAAACTCAGCAGGAAATGTAAATATTCAATAACCTAGCAAAAAACTTTAACCCTGTTTAATTTTTACTTTTTTTTTTTTTTACTTGACACACAAATGCAAACAAAAAGAGGAGCACTTAGTAAACCTTAGTCTCTGTTTCTTTTTCGTTTACTCATCCTAAAGGACCCACATTAGAACATAATTGTTTTTGTTTTTTTTAAAAAAAACAAAAACAATACAGCCATACACATTTACGTGACACTTTACAGATGTTGGATGACATTTATTGATTAATATTATTACGATAAATATTTTTAATAAATGTTTTTACAGAGTATCAACTAAGTATTGACCGTGGAAATAGCCTGTCTATGGGATGGACGAGTTTTGGTCAGGCAGAGGCTGGACGCCACCTGCGACGTCATTGTAGGACCCCTCAGAACATCATGGCGGGCGCTAGTTCGAAGTCGGTTTTGTTCGTTTGTTTGGGTAAGACTCATCTTTTTTAACTCATATCAACTCACTCAAGCCGCGTAGTTGCCACAGTACAAACCAAATACTATATACTACACGCGTACGAGCTTGTAGCGCTCTGCCAGCGTATTTAAACGTTGTTAGATTTGACTTAGAGCGCTAGCTGCAGTGTTTCAACTAGCTAAGCCGGTTTTAATTCATGTTATGATGCTTTAAACTGCCCAAAAAACGTTCCACAGCCGCCGTTTTAATACTGGCAGTTAAGAAAATATTATTAATAATAATGTAATGCTACTGCTCAGTTTATTCATATTTTTTGACATTGCTAGCAGTGCCACAGGAGCCACCTACAGGAGCTACATGGGTATGAATTGTAAAGCAGCATTATACACTGTCTGGCCAAGAAAGTCGTCATTTGATTTCACCAAACGTTTAAATGATCAGTGATCACAATCAATCAGGATTCTTTTCTGACCACATTTCTTCCTCAAAGACGATGGTTCCTCCACTATCCTTCCAGTTTTTAATCATGCCTTGGACAGTGTTTAACCCAGTTTTAGTAGTTTCTTCAATCTCCTTAGATGTTTTCTCTGCTTGATGCATGCAAATGATTTGACCCTTCTCAAACAGACTAACATATTTTCCATGACTACAGGATGTGTCTTTAGACATGGTTGTTTAAGACATGAGAAGCTACTCATTGCATCAGTTAATAATTTGTTTCCAGCTGAAAGATAATCACCCGTGATGCAGTAATTTTCTGATAGGAGGCTCGTATCTATTTGCTTAGTTAAATCCAGGTGGCAACTTTTGCTTAGTCAAATCCAGGTGGTTGGTAGCTGGTCAGCCACTGTTCTTGGAGGTGGATGGTATGGTGCTCTAACATACGGGTTCCCAGCAGAACGTTAAATTTGTCGTTTTCAGTCATATTTGTCAGTGGTTTTAATGTTGTGGCCGTAAATTGTATTACCGTCTATTACCATTGCAATCTATTCTCTCATTGTCACATTTTGCCCAACATATGATGTGATGAGACAGTTTTCCATGTCAAAAGTGGCAAATCACATACATAATGTTTTTTTTTTTTTCAACCAGTGAACCAAAACCGAAGCAAACTTACTCGTCTTAAAATTTCAGAGAATCGTAAACACTTTCTTTTCTTTCGCTAAACTGCATTACAGTTGCCGCAGTTTGCCATTAATAAAGAACGACTATGTTTAATCACATGTGTGGTGTTTTTTGAACAGGGAATATTTGCAGATCCCCCATTGCTGAAGCCGTCTTCAGGAAGATGGCAACAGACGATGGGGTTGTGGATAAGGTAAAGTTATCGATAATTCATTATTGCATTGTGTAAAAAAACAAAAACAAAAAAAAACAGTTTTATATGATAATTAGCAACATGCTGAGGCTTCCAATTTATTATTAAATCACTTTAGTGGGAAATAATGAGTTTTTTTTGGGGTGATCTTTGACCTGGTTATTAAGAATAGATTTTTTTTTCATATATGAGATGCTAGCTGTTGATATAATGTTTTTAAAGCATATTGATGTTAGATGTCTTAACTGCAGTAAAATAACTACAGTGATATAGCTCCTTATGTCATTATTATTTATAACCTGTGTAGTCGCTCATACAGTATAATTCTGACCTCAAGACTCCAACGTTGTGCAGCAAACGTTGAACCACCTTCAACATCCCTGTACGCGAGAGCAAGAATCATTTTTGCTGTTGTTGTTCCCCCGTGCCCTGCTCTGCTCTCCCTAGTGGAGGATAGACAGTGCTGCCACCTCCACTTACGAGATAGGAAACTCTCCGGATCACCGCGGTCAAGCCTGCATGAAGAAGCATGGCGTGCCCATGCGCCACGTGGCCAGGCAGGTACGACTTCCCACCCCACCCACACCCGTCTTAGCCGTAGCTCTTTGTTCTGTGTTGTTCGCAGTGGGTCATAGACAGTGGCGCCACGTCCGACTGGAACACGGGCAGCTTACCGGACGCCCGCGGTCTGGCCTGCCTCAAGAAGCACGGCGTCGAGACGAGCCACAGGGCCCGACAGGTACAGCCCGACGTCCCGTGGCTCCTCTCGCCTCACTGTGTTTTGTATCAGGGTGATGCTGCTCTGTTGCATGGGGTGCAACGTGTTCAACATGGCCAAGCACGGGGTTCAGTTAAACGGGACACAAAGAAGTCAAAACTAGTTAAATCTACTTTTAATATATTTAACCATTATATTAATGTTTTTTGAATACGTAGTTGTTTCTTTTTCTGTTGTGCACGTTTTTAATTTAAAATGACCTTTTCATCATTTTGTTTTCTGAGCTTTGAGACCGTAATCTTTATTATCTTCAAGCATATTTCTGTGTCTGTGAAAGTGATCTAAAAGCTGCTGGCCAGGCCCCGCGTCAGTGCGCACAGTGACAGTACCCGTGGAGCGGATAAAATATCGATGAAGCCAACAGAGCAATCATCATATCGCACATGTTTCAAATCCCAAAACAGGCCTAAAATTACACCAAGATGTTTGTCCATGTAGGGCTTCAGGGCTTAAGCTGCGCCGGCTTATCCTCAGCGCAACTCCTACTCCCCAGTGCCCTTCAAACACACTTTTCCCCTGAGAGAATTCATCCCGCGCTCGGGGTCTGCCGTCTTCTTGGTTCGTCTCACTCCAAACCCGTTCTGTCAGACCCTCGTCTAATCTCCTCAAAGCGGGGATGGGGAGCCTCAACCCTTGGCTTAAACCCAAATCCACACAGTGATCTTTGACAAGCTTCTGCGTTCTCCTCTTTTCCCTTTATCACCCTTTTCGTGTCTGTCGCCGGATTTTGCTCCCACCCTCCCCGCTTTTGCTGAACTTCTGGTGTGGCCACCATCCAAGCAGACCGGCCAAGCGACAAATCGTTCAGAGACCGCTCTATTCCCCAAATAAACATATATGTTTATTTAACAGAGCGAGCTCAATCCAAAATCGGTCCATAATGTAACGTGGAGTGTTTATCTGTTATCACAAAGCGCCAACCACCCATTAGCTTCAAGAGAGCTGAAGTTTTTTGATTTCATACCCGTCGATATGTTATCGCTGAATCAACATGTGAGGAATGAAGATCACTTTCGGCCAAAATACCATCATCTTGCTGTAATCACATTAATTTCACCTGTCAGTGTTTCAGTTCTGATGCTGCACAGATTCGTTTTACGAGCTGAGTTCTCAGGCTTTCCCACCAACACCCATTACTGAAAGAGGAACAAATGTAAAACACAAACATTTTACTCTGGCAGAATTAATATAATCTGTTAATAATGTGTCGATAAGACTACAGCAGGTAATCTGTAAAAATGGGCCGCACACCTACAGCACAACGTAATTAAATGTTAAAAATAAAGAATTGAATGCCAGTTAAATAAAACACAATGACACATTCACCGGGGATAAGGTCTAAAATAAATAAATAGACAAATTCTTCCCTTCTTTCGAGTTTATGTATGGAATTTTTCTGTAGACTTTGCCTTTTAGACGTGCCACTTGCAAAAACATTAGGTACACTAGTACTGGTACAACGGTCCTGCAGTAAATCTTATGTCAGGTGATCATTCATCGTAGTTTGTCGTGCCGCTGAACTGGATTCTCTGAAAACGTTAAAGAAAAGCAACTGGACTCGTAGAGTTTCTTCTTCGAACGGCTGGTACTCTAACGATGTGAAATGTTATTTTTAGCCAGACAAGACAGATGGTTTGAAAGAGAGGAGTTAAAAGAAGCCGTCTATGTCAAATTGGAAAATCCTTCTCTGAACTGGGGAGGTGGACTGAGATGGAATCTGCCATCAATCTATAATACAGCCTTAAAGGGGAACTACTGTTTTTTTTTTTTTTTTTACAACCTGGACCTTATTTCTAGCATAAAATACCGTCATTTACTCATCAATATCACTTTTGTTTAATTTGCACTCGTTCAGGAGATAATTAGATCAGCGTATATCCATATAGTGGGAGTGAATGGGGCACCGATACGCAGCCTCTAAATAACGCATTATCTGCCGCGAAACTCGTTCATTTCACCAATATTTCGTTATGATACACGAGTGCTATTCCCTGTTGAGTCTGGAGTTACCTGTTATCATCATCCGGGGTCGGAGATTGATCTACAGACCCCGGATGATGTCTTCTGACGGCTTGTTTACCTGTAATTTGCTACTGCTAGTTTTTTTGCAACATGGCTGAATATTTTTCTGATTCTGATGTTGTGGACGAACCGTAGCAGAATGAGTGCAAATGAAATAGAAAGTGATATTGGTGAGTAAACAATGGTATTATTGCTAGAAATAAGGTCCAGGTTGTAAAAAAACAAAAAACAAAACAGTATTGTCTCCAAGAAGTTTCAGCCCAATTCACACCTTGAGTCTGGACCCTCTGACTGAAAATGGGCTGGAGAGGGTCCAACCCTGGGTCAACACCCCTCGTACCCTCCCTCCCTCCAGTGACGGGTTAGTAACTAGTCGCGTGTGACCCTAACCCTGATGGGTAACGCCCCCAGATGTTCCAATTTAATCTTATTTAATCCTTCAGTCATGAAGAAACTCTACAAGTCCGGTTGCCTTACTTTAAAGTTTCTGGATATACTACGACCTGAATGACTGAGAACCTTCACAGACAGATGTTAGACTCAAAAGCCTTTCTGTTATTCCTAGCCTAGCCCACTGACTAAAATGAGCCCGTCAACATAATAGAAACACGTCTCAGCTGGCACAGTTCAATCAAAAGTTCTCTCGGCCATTTATTGAAATTTATTGAAAACTGATAGCCTTCGCGAAGCTACGATTTAGTGCCGGACTGGAGTATTAGAGTGCATTCGTTTTCATTAGTGTACCTAACGAACAACGTAAAACTTTATCTCCTCTTTTACTCGCCTGATCCCTTTTATTAGGCCCTACTGAGCCGTGCCAGACCTGGAAAACAATGGCTAAAAGTGGGGTTCCCCCTTCAGATGACAGGATAACTACAGAGAAAATAAGCTGCTCGGTATTATAACAAATTCCGTCCAACTATATTTAATCTATTTTGGCATTCATTTTGTTTGCACCCCAGCCTCCACTTATTGATTCCCACAGCAGGAGTTATAGTGCATCAGTAAGTGACCAAGATAGTGTGCTTAAAGTTTCCCTGTCTAAATATTTATATACTGTTTATAACACTTAATAGAGCAACTAAAATGATTAGTGTTATCTGTTATTTCCAAGGCGGAACTTTTTTTTCCCCCTTTTAACGAAAGACATTTGGACTTGTTTGTAGTGTAAGTGTGAAAACCAGGACACTTAAACTGAAACAGCTGCTCCGGTGACATCTCAGAATGTCTTCTGTGAAAACGGCACGTTGCTTTTATATTTACACAGTTTTACAATGCCGTCCCTCCACGGCTTCTTTAGGGTTTTATCCTCTCGGTCTTATCTAAACTTGAACTTTGCGGCGTGTATCTCCCTTCTCATTCCTCAATCGCAATAAAAAACCTCCCAGCTCACTCTTGGCCAGCTATTTCAGAAATCAGACCAAGGTGTCTGTCAGCTTTTCAAGGATGGTCTTGCACAAGCCTTGCTTTTCTTTTCTGTTAATTTTTTTTTTTGATTTTTTTTTTGTCTGATTGCCACTGCTTCGTTTAGACGGCGAGAGCGCCAGGTAGGCAAGAGCTCAACAGGCTTTGTGATTACGATCATCGCAGATTATCAGAGAAAGGGCGTGGAAATTGAGAGTAGCAAGTGATTAGCCTGTAGTAAGTGCAACCAGCCACCCTGGGAATATGAACCTGGCCTAACAAACATCTGTTAACTCCTCTGCTGCCGTGTGAATGCTGCACGGTCGACTCTGTAATGTGTCCAAATATTAACATTGGGAAGAGAATATTTATTTAAGTCTGCCCGAGTCTTGTTTTGTTCTTTTTTTTTTTTTTTCTTCACTCCCCCCACG
>JASGAT010379820.1:14866-24928 GCA_030220025.1 Chelon auratus
CCGTGCGCCCCCTCCGCATTGCTGCAGATGTGCAGCCGTTTCGTGCGTTTCGATCTCAGCTGCACGTCGCAAATCACGGTAGAATTGCCGTGTTTTAGAATAATTTCCCCGTCATTAGGTATGACATCACGTGCTGCGTTAGTAGTAGTTTTAAACACAACTGGAGGGCACTTTAAAGCTGCTTCTCACCGGGCCGAAGAAATGAAGGTGATGTAGGGTGTAAACTATGTAAGGAAACGTTTCTTGTGAACGCACTGATGATAAAACCAGTTTTTCTAGAGTTTTGACGTTGAGCTTCACTGTGCAAGCTTCAAATTAAAAGTCTTTAATTGCTCAGTAGTAGGAAGAGTTATGTTTGCAGCAGGGAACTCGGACACAGTGCTTCAGATTAAAGAGGTTTTGTCAGAAAGTGTGATTTAATGTAGTCGGCTTTCTCTCGTCTTTTACGAATATAACTTTAAATGTCAGCTACAAAAAAAAACACTCTTTGTTTCAGATTCAGCCCTCTCCAAAGGGAGTCTCTTCTGGCCGGACTGCGCGTTTCGCACGCAGCCAAAAGTAACATTTGTTTTGTTCTGTGTTTCCACCCCACACTTCCAGGTGACCAAGGATGATTTCATGAGCTTTGAGTACATTCTGTGCATGGACGAGAGCAATCTGAGGTACGCTTGTTTCATCCCACATCTGCGCCGTTTAGTTTTTCTCTCAGAGCGCCGGCGTCTTGTGTTGAGTGTCCTGTTTTACGTAATAACGGTTGCTCAGGATAAAAAAAAACAAAAAAAACCAAAACTGTTTGCCTTGAAAGGGGTCGAATTAGGTCGAACTGCTAACTGCCTTGACCCCGATGTGTTCCCTCGCATACAAATACAAAAAATGGTGGTGACGTTGAGCTATAAGAAACTTGTAAGTAAATGCCTTCCTTTTAATGAGCAATATCCTTTCTTAAGCTCTTTCCAAAGGTCTGGGGGAGGGATATTTTTTGCTACTCTGAACGTTTAGGGATCATTTAGAGATCACATGCCTATGGCAGATCTGATCTGTAAGCAGCTTACTGAGTTCTTTGGATGCCTCGTCTTTGCTCTTTGGGCAGAGACCACATATTTTTTTTTTTTTCCCCCCTCTATGAAGCTGACCAGTTGATTATTTTTGCTGCTTTATTTTGAGATGAATATTCAAGGGTTTTAAAATGTTGTAGGTTTGTTTGTTACTGATTCAAGTTAATCACATGGATGTCATTAATACGGGACGACAGCTCAAAGAATACTGTGAAAACACTACCTGTATTCATTCATAAAAAAAAAAAAGGAATAAAAAAGAGAGAGAGTTTCCCGTTCTGATGCAGAGGTCACATGCTAAAAGCTTCAAGTGTTTTCCTTGTTTCCGTGCTCTGTTCCTCCGCAGTTACGTGTTGTCTTTGGTTGTCCACAGCGACTTGAAAAAGAAGGCAAACTCGGTGAAAAACTACAGAGCGAAGATTGAGCTCCTCGGTTCATATGACCCTCAGAAGCAGCTGATCATCAAAGACCCGTATTATGTAAGTATCAGAGCAAATTCTCTATGTTCTGTATTTCCCAGCGGAAAAAAAAAAAAAAGACAATTTCTTACTGTTTGATTTTATTAGCGCACATATTAATAGGATAAATTTAATATTGCTCGCGGGACTGTCCAGTGGTGAGAGTCGAATTAGCTGGGACAAGCGTGGAAATCCTCTGAAGTCGGTGAAACTAAACGCAATGTAACGCGAAACGTTGTTATTTTATATAAACTATGAATGGGAATTAATATAATTTCCACTGTGATGGCTGCAGTAAAACCAAAATTGATTTGGTACAGTGCTAAGCTGGGCTCAGACTAAAGGAGTTTCCGGCCAATTTAACCCCTGATTTACGCCTCCCGGCAGCCCGAGGAGATATTCTCGCATTGCTCTTTGCTGAGGTTCGGCTCTGATTATCTGGTAATTTGAGGTCCGGTCTTAAAACTCCGCCGCCCGATTTACTAATAAACTTGTTTCAACACATGTGATGGTAAAATCTTTTACAATAACCAATAAAACAGGGAGTCTATAAGGTCACGTAGTGGCTGATAGTAGTGTTACGCAACAGTAAACATTTAAATCCTTGAGGCTAACATTAGCTAGAGTACTGTTATACTTGTAAAAACTTGTTAAACCTTTAGCTTTTTTAGCTGCCAAGTATTACAAAGTTACAGCGTGTTATTGCACCAGTCTCCATTTCCTTGTTAGAGCATGTGAGGTGGTGCATTCATTGTTCCCTTGGTTGTCACAAAAAAAAAATACACAACATGGTGTTATTTTCAAATCTTGCAGTGTACGAGTTTAAGGTAAGAGAGAATAAAATTTGTAAGTGTGTGATGCAGCCTGATGTTTAGAAATTGGTTAGGATTTTAAAACTCCTGTAGGTCTCCTCAGCTTTAATGGCACAGACAAGTGATGAAGTCCTACAACTGCTCAGCACACAGTTTATGTTTGAGATAATTACTCACTCTTGTTTGTTAAAATAGGCAGTTGTTTTGTTAATGTGATGAATACACTGAGTGTTGAACACATAGATCCCAACAAACTACTTAAAAAGGTTGACAAAGGATTTTAAAACATTGGATTTAATAAGCTAATGTCTAGGCCAGGTATCTGATGTCTTTATGTTAGTCGGTGGCAATAGTTCTTTGTTTGTTTAGCTGCTGAGCGGAACATACAAGCCAGCAGCATTTGGTTAGCTTATATTCCACAAGGTCTGAATTGTCCACTGTCTGCTGCTGAGCAAGCCATACGAGCCAGCAGCATTTGCTTAGTTCATTTAGATTGTAGCTTTAATCGTCATATCTCATGACTGTAGGCTTGTTAGGGTTTCTCAGTTGAACAGGGCCTCTAAATGTGTTTTGCCTGGGATCTCGGCACAAGGGATAGTAACATCTAATCCTGTGTATGAACAAGTTATGACTTCATCCAAATTAATATTTAAATTGGATATCCCCGGACTGTCATCACTTTTGTTTCAAATGTTGCTGAATTCTGATTCTAGGTGACAGAAAATGTCAGTGTTCCCTGCAGTTACTTCCCAATGGACACACTACAAGATTTTTTTTGCCAGATTTTACCTACAATTCCCATTTGGGCAAAGTCTGCACTAGTTGGGAACAGTTGGCATACAAATCTGCAAGTGTGTGAGGGGAACAGACTCAACCTCAGTCACAAACATGTTTGAAAATTTTAAGGCAAAACTGGACCCAATTGGGTGGTGAGAACTGATTACCAACCCAACTGCAAACACGTGTTGCCGTCGGCCAATGAGAAAGAGAGTATAGGACACAGGAAATAGCGTTGGAATACGACGGGTAGTAGTAACCAGAACAAGAACGCCGAACAGCGAGAGCGGGAGGTTGGGGCGACACAACGAACCTGGACCACAAAATGTCGCCCTCGTGACAGTTCGTACAAGAGTTTGGCGTGTTCAGCTGTCTTTAATCGGTTTGACCAGTCATCAGGCGCAGTTGTTAAGTGTGTGATCCCCAGTCTTATAGTCGTCATACAAAAATCTGATGAAGCCAGTCTGTTAGTGTGTACTGGTCTTTTCAAAGTCTGTAAAGACCGTGAGAGCTGCGTACAACTTTAGGTGTCGTGAAGTCGAGATCTCTGCTGCTCTGCAAGGAGATAAAGTGGAAGTCACATATTAGGCGTCTTACGTGTTCGGATGTTGTTTTTCCATTGGAGAGTTGGCAGTTCTTAATCTTGTTGGGCTAGGGACTGTTTGTTATGAGCATCTTGAAGTTAATCAGCACTGAAAGCGTTTGATTAACTCACTTTAACCTGCACACTATTGCGAAGGATACTGTGGCCGCGGAGAACATCGTCTGCCATACGTGAGCTCAAAGAGACCTCCAGATGTGAAGGGAATCTCTCATGTAAATGTACCTGAATACTTGCATTTGTGCTCATGTTCATGTGCGGTCCCATCGCTCACAGTGAGACACTGATAAAATGTTCTTAGGTTCTTTTTATAGCTAATCATAAAACTGTTTAAGGATATATGTTCCCCTTCCTTTATTGACTTCCTTTAACATTATCCATTATCCTGGGAAGGGGATTGTAGACGAGATAAAAAAAAAATAAAAAAAAAACAATGGAAAAAAAAACAGGAAATGTTGCGCACTGAAGTCATTTGAAGTTTATGGTTTTGGATAGGCTAGGCATGTCTTCAGATGGATGCAGAAGCTCTAGAGAGGATTCGCTCCCTACATGGAAACGTTGGCTATAGACCAAATAAGTGTAAAAGCAATAAACAGCCCCTAAACAACACAAAGTTTACTGTCACAGTTTAATTGCTCACTCAAAAAAAGAACTTGTATACAGCCTTTCCGCACTAATACGCACCGCAGTACATTATTGTTATTTAATTACTTGGACATCGCTGTAAGAAATATTTCCTGGTTTGGCTTTTCGCGCTTCATGGCTCACTCATCCCTTTTGTTCTTTACATGCTCTCTCAGCAGTTGAAAGTCCTGCCAGATGATTTGGACAGGCACACTTGGCTGCTTTTTATCTTCTGGAGGGTTATGAGTGAAAACAAAGCGAGAGTTGGAGACGTGCGGGGAGACGCTGGGGAATGCTTGACAGCTCGTCAATAAACATTTGAGAGATTGTCATATCCTAGGGGTGCACAACCTTTTTCTATTTCCATAATACTTGAATAAACAGTAATACCTCTGGTATTAAGCAATCATTTAGTCTGTGACGTTTCTGGAAGATAGACTTCTTGGACTAATTATATTTTTTCCTATCTTTATTGTGGTATTGCATGTCTTGGAGCCTGGATCCTAAATCAAACTGTCGTCAAATTATTAGTGATAGCAGAGCCCGTGGTTGACCACAGTTGATGTGATTTTAGTCATTTATATTAGTTTTTCAGATTTTGGCTTTGGACACCACTTTTTTTTGTGTTCGGTGATCTACATGTTTTCATGGAGTTGTTTTTAACCGAAGCTCTCGATAGTCCTAGTGGTTTTGGAGTAATTTGAGCACGTTGGACACACAGAGCTATTGGATCGTGGTTCCCTTGCCAGCAACCGCATGGCATGACAGCAAAGTGAGCGTAGAGCAGCCAGACGATTAGTGTCAGTGTGTCAGGGGAAATGGAGACGTACGCTTTGTGAGTGCTCGGTGTGGATATAATGATGGATTTGCAGTCTTGACTGCAGCACCTAAACTGACACGTTGATTACCAGTTTTAAGTCACCCATGAACCATTTAGCTTTAAAGGCCCTCTAACTGACTTTTTTAACTGAATTTGATCACTTTCCATAGCTGTCAAGTTACTGAAGTATGAATCTTAATGTATTAATAGCATTACCACATGTGTTTTTTTAGCCATGTTAGCAGCCTGGCTCTAGAAATGCAGCAGTGTGGGGCTGAAATATCTTAATTTAATGCATTGTCAGTTGGTAATCACTTCATACATAAATATCTAGTAAGAACATTTACCTGCTGGGGTTGGCAGCAAGTTAGGTTCAGACAGTCATGGTGTCCATACAATGTATCCCAATGACTTTGATCACATTTTTTCTCTAGCACTGCCAAGAATTTGGTGCCGAAATGCATGCCCCCCAGAGCATGAATTGTTAAAAAAAAAAAAAAGAGGTTAGGGTTAGCTAATATGCTAAAGGGTTAGGTCGAGGGTTCGGGTTAGCAAATATGCTAAAGTAGGATGTATTGTTGCGGCGTTAGCATTTAGCTAATGCCATCCCTGGACCAAATTGCAGTCTTTCTTTTTAGCTGACACTGAGGATTAGAAGTGAAACACTTAAATGAGTTTAATTGAATTATAAAACTTTATCTGAAGTGTTGTTGATGTCATTAATCTCTGTAAAGCTTCAGTTCTCTAGTGAACCTGTTCATTGAGACGTGCATGAGCATCCTTTCATATCTAAGGAACACATTTTGATCTATTGGGTTCGTCTATTTGATCTATTGTCTACTTTTCTTTCTTTTTAAAAAAAAAAAATAAAATTCTATGTTGGTTTCTTCCAAATCCCCATTAAATTGCACAACCAAAATTTTGAAAGTGCTTTTGAAAGTGGTTTTGAAAGTGCTTTTTTTTTTTTGGCAATGTTCCGCTCCCATTCAAAGGGCTACGTTACCAGATTTTTAGTGTGTTCTTCAGTTGAAGCCAATTGACATCATTCTTTGCAATTTGGTAATCCCGGATAAGTAGAAAGAAATTACAACTGTTGAGTAAGAAACTGTTGTTTTCATCATGTATTATGTTCATACAACTTTTTTATTTCCACTCTTTTCCACGGAAAACAGATGTATGCAATTTAAGCGATGAATAGCTGGCTGAAACACTTAAATTTCTTTTTTTTTTTTTTTTTTTACCTTTTGTCTCTTAGGGCAGCGATGAGGACTTTGAAAAGGTGTATGAACAGTGTGTGCGATGCTGCAAAGCTTTCCTGGAGGTGAACTCCTAACAACGTCCCACCCTAAAACAGCTTTCCTAAATCTGATGGATGTACATGTATATCAACCAAATATGTTTTGGCTGTGTCACACTAGCACTTATCAGTATAATCCTGTTGTGAATGATAACTGAAAGACCGCAAGAAACCTTGGTTTCAGTGTTGTGAATGTTACACAAACCCACACAGTGTGTACATTTAGAACAGTTTTGCACAGGTTTGTTTGAAGACTGTAAATTCAGATTATTAATAAAACAAATAATCTTAATTTGGCTGTTGGAAATTCATTTTCTACACAATTATTTATTTTTTAGGTTTGGGAATGTTGTGAAGTATTAATATGAATGAACACATAAAAGTTTAATGCTAGCCTAAATGCTAATCTTCTGGACATTTGGTTATAACAGGTTTCTGAGGGTTTGGTTTGTATACTTTTTCTTATATCTAACCTATAATTCTGCAGATTAAAGGGGAACTACTGCTTTTTTTACAACCTGGACCTTATTTCTGGCATAAAATATGATCGTTTAGTCATCCATATAACTTTTGTGTAATTTGTGTAGTTTGATAACGGGTAACTCCGGACTCAACGGGGAATAGCTCTAGCATACGATAACACAATATTGTGAAATGAACGAGTTTCGTGGCAGATAATGCGTTATTTAAAGGCTGCGTTTCGGTGCCCCATTCACTCCCACTATATGGATATTCGCAGATCTAATATATATACGACTACAAATTGCACAAAAGTCATGTGGGTGAGTAAACAATTGTATTTTATGCCAGAAATAAAGTCCAGGTTGTAAAAAAACAGTAGTTCCCCTTTAAGTAAATAAGTACATTTGATGTATTTTCTAAAGGATACAGATGCTATACTTCCCTATAGACATGAATGTTCTCCTGTGCCGCTTAACTGGCCCACACGACTGGTCTCTTCAGCCACCCACACAAATGACCATAAAGTGCGATTCATCTTCACGTGGTAGAGTTGTGATTTCACCATAACAAGAGATAAAAGATGTGGGGAAAAAAAAGCGTCTGTAAATCTTAAAACAAGGGTGGAGTTCAAGGGAAGAAGAACCAACTGGTGACTGGAGGGTTTCCAGTTGTTGGAAGAATTTCTTTTTAGGGCGGTCACGGCTGTTTGTGCATCTCTGAAAGGGCCTTTGAGTTAAAAATGATTCAAAATGAGGCTTTATCTTTATTTTCCTGACACAGTGAGTTAAGAGACTTCTTAGTCTGTTGGTGACAAAATGGTCCAGTCTCTGCTTAATTGAGTACTGAAGCGAAGAATATGGAGCAAAGTACATAATGTAGCACAAACACTACTACGAGTTCATTTGCATTCAAAACAACTTGCACTGTTGCACAAAATCAAATGTCTAAATAAGCCGAAGAAATGGTGCAGGATTTTATGAGATATACTTGTCAGCTTTCTGGCTGAGGCATAAATAAGACACACAGATCAGCCGTAACATTATAACTATACTGTATTGGTCCCGCTTTTTGCCAACAAACCCCAGTTTGTTGAGGCTTGGACTCGACCAGAACACTTGTGTGTGTGTGTGTGTGTGTGTGTGTGTGTGGTGTGATTTCTGGCACCAAGACATTAGCACCACATCCTTTCAGTTGCAAGGTGGGGCCTCCATTTATCGGACTTCTTTTGTCCCACAGATGCTCAGTTGGATTGAGATCTGGTCGAATTTGGAGGCCTCGTCAACGGCTTCAACTCGTTGTCAACTCAAATCATTCTTGAACCATTTTTGCTATGTGCCAGGGTGCGTTATCCCGCTGAAAGGCCACTGAATACTATTTGTGGTTTGCTATAATACTGAGGTAGGTGTTAAAGTAGCATCCACAATGAGCGCCATGACCCAGTATTTCCCAACAAGACATTACCCAAAACATCAAGTCACCTCCGTCGGCTCGCCTTCTTCTCACTGTGCATCGTGGTACCATTTGTTCCGCACACATGCATCCAGCCATCCATGTGGTGTAAGCCAAAGTGTGATACGTCATACGAGGCCGTTTTCTTCTTTTGGTCCGTGTTCCAATTCTGATGCTTAGTTGCTGATTGTAGGCACTTTCAGCAGTGGACGGGGGTCAGCACGGCTACCATCACTGTGGTCTGTGGCTACACACAGCCCCATACAAAACAAACTGTTGTTGTTCTGACACCAAGATTAATGTATTCATCAACTTGAGCTACAGCAGCTTTCTCTTCATGGGACCATTTTTGACAAACAGACCACACAAACAAGGGCTGGCACTGTTGTCTAGCCATTGTCAGAGTTGCTAAAATCCATCCACTTGACTGTTTTTCCTGCTACAAATGAACTTTGAGGAGAAAATGTCCACTTGCTGCCCAATAGGCTATACCCCAACCCACTGACAGATACCATTTATACAAGACAATCAGTTTTGTTTACTTTGCCTGTCAGTCACAATGTTATGGCTGATTGTTGTATGATATACTCCAAAAATGAAGCCACATTAATGAGGTAGTTTGGTAGACTAGCTCAAAGACAGAAACCACAGGGAAACGGCTAGCTTGTCTTAAGCTACACAAATGTGCCAACCAACAGCTCTCGCAAGCTAGATGACATATAGTTTATTTTCATTTTCTTGTGCATTTAGAACGTATATAATATCGTGAGATTCAAAGTGCTCATGTGTTGGTTTTGGTATGTTTAGACAGAGACAGGTTGGTTGCTTCCAGTGTTTGCGCTAAGCTAAGCTAAGCTGACGAGCTTTAGCTTCCCACACACAGACATGGTCTTAATCTTCTTCCTTTATTCAACAATGTTAAGCTAAGAAATAAGTTGGCATTTGTTAAATATACTTATTGGCTTAAGAAGAAATACCACGCTTGTAGTTACTAAAAACACAGCTATGTTTGTAAGCTAGTTAGCTAAACACGGGTTAGCATCTCTGAAGCTAGGGAAATTAGCTCTCCAACACCTCTAAAGCTCATTAACTATTACAATGTGTCACTTTGTCAATCCATTTACTTTTTGCGTGATATACAAAAAAACAAATATCCTAAATAGTACTCCCCAAATGTGACATCTTTGGCTAAGGCTAGGTTAGTTTTTTTGCGCTAAGCTAGGCTCATCAGACCAGCTCTATCGTTAGCATACAAACATGCCAAAAAGATGAATGGACATTAATTTGGGGGGCTTGCAGCTTTATAAAGTCACATTTTACAAAACAGCATAGTCACTCTTCTCTTAACTGGCAAAAAAAAAAGAGTCTCTGGGTTTTCTAGTAGTTTGGGATGTTACCCCAGCATCCACAGTTCAGGTCCAGCTGTGGAACATTTAAACCCATTTAATGGTCCTTATTTACTGTCATATCTGCTGTTACTAGCACATAAAAGCAAAACAAAGCAATGCATTTAAGAGTGGTTTTTACTGAGCACATCTTCAAACTAAGACCTAATTTTCTCTGTTTAATGCCCCATGTTGTCAACAGGTTTCTTGGAGAGCATTTATTCGCTTAAAGGTTTTTCCACTTGAAACTATTACAGCATGTTCCGTGGGTTGTCCAGAGTAATGTGGACACAGAAAGACAGTTCACTTCCCTCTAAACTGG
>JASGAT010379821.1:0-14580 GCA_030220025.1 Chelon auratus
GAGAAGAGAAGAGAAGAGAAGAGAAGAGAAGAGAAGAGAAGAGAAGAGAAGAGAAGAGAAGAGAAGAGAAGAGTTAAATGCTTACAAAACTGTCCAAGTATTTGAGATATGGGTGCGAGAATACGCACATCAGCGCTGTGTCTGTGACTCACAGAGCTAGTGTTTACTAAATATTCCTGCTAGCCTCATGAATGTCTAGCAGAAAACTGTCCAAACTTGGCACACAAACATGTCAGGATGTGGGCTTAGTGTTTTATGTGGGCTTGTTTCAGAGTCACTGAAGTTGAAAATGAAATTATTAACATCATTTTGTCCTGGAGGAAGAGGCTACAGAGAGTTATGCAGAGCCGCCGTGCCACACTGTCTCACCTGCGGGTTGATCTTGACAGTGGCGATGTCTGCCTTCTTGTCTACGTCTCTGACCACGGCCTCGTATGCGTCGCCGTCGTGGAGCTGAACACGCAGCTGGGGCCTCCCTCCTCTCAGTGCGGCCGCTGTGGTCACTACATGAGCGTTGGTCACGATCACACCTGAGGGGGTCACCACAAAACCAGAGCCACTGGAGAGCCGCACGTGGCGCCCAAACAGGGGGTGTCTGGAGAGGAAAAGAGGTTCTGGTTTGCTCTGTGTGGTGACAACTTCATATTAGGATTGCTGTGATTTTTTTTCCATAAGAAAATAAATCAATAGGTTACCAAGAATTATGTAATAATTATAAGTGGATTTAGACTTCTTTGTTCCACTCTAATCTAGTCCAGTCTTTTTTTTTTTTATCATTGAACACTTTTGGCATATGAAGATCATAAAGAAACCACTCTCTCTACACAAGCACACATTCCACACCTCACGAACAGTTCAATGTGGACGACAGCAGGTGCGATTTTCTCCACCACGTCAGCGATGAAGTTGAACTTGTAGCGAGGGCTGTTGAGGTGATCCAGGGATCGACCTATACCAACACAAAGAGTGCACTGCATTAATACGTACAAACACACAGGGTCACATATCCGTGACTTCAGAGCCATCAGCAACACTGACACACATTCATTCCCCAGATACATCACTGTAACCTTAAAACAGTTCATAATAACGGGGTTGTCCTTTATGTCTTCAGGATGATAACACATCCACATAATGTGACTGTGTACACAGATGGCCCCCAACAGAAGTAATACGTGGAGCACACACCACAGCAATCACAATCACAGTGCTAGGTTTAAATCTGGATTTACAATCTGCACAGGTCGTTTGAGATTTTGATGAAAATGTAAATGGTTTTGCTGGGAAACATCTATCTATCTATCTATCTATCTATCTATCTTTATTAAAAATAAAAACTAATGAGGAAAATGTCTATCCCAGTTCCCAAAAGTACAAATCCTGAAATCTTTGTCTAGCTCTTTTGTCTGACCAGTGATCAGTTGCACATGAATATAAGAAAAATGAGAAACTTGGCAGAAATGAGAGTATATTTGGTATCTGATGCCAAACTAATTAATGAATTAAGTGTTTGTTTAAGCCATGTTTCAGTTTTCATTTTGATATTGTGCTGAACACTTCCTATGATTACTTACTGGAGTTTTATGAGGCAGTTCTGTAAACTACTACCGTCCCCTTATTGCCAGAACTCGGCCAACATGGCTCCTGACACATTTTGCCCATTTATTGACTGATCTGCACACACAGAGGTATTCCACTCCTCCACACTGTAGTTCTCTGTCGACACCACTGAGCCCTACCTGTGCCTGGAGGCGAACAGGGTCCTTTGTGCGCTTGGCTAACTGCGGGTCTCCCCTTGAGCTGAGCTTTACGAATGGCTGCTCTCATCTTGCACACATTTCCATACGTCTTCCCGTCGCTTCCACACACTTCAAAGTCCATCTTACACAGGCAGACCCCCTTGGAGCCTCGCCGCCTCCCCGCGGGGAGCAGCTTGCACTCCAGGCCGTCCCCGCAGGGCAGGTGGTTTTTGCGGCCGCAGGGGTCTCCCTCGCGGGGCGAGCACACCAGGCAGCAGTTACATCTGTCCGGGACGTAGCCGCTGGGACAGCTGGGGCTCGGACAGGAGCTCACGTCGCACCGGGAGGCACACTTGTCAGGGCGCACGGCTCCAGTGAGGTCGTGCGTAAAGAGGAACGCAACTGCAAGTAAAAATAACTGCATAGTGATGGATGTTGACCGAATCAGGATGCTCGGCTGGGGAGAAGAAAAACTCATAAATCCATATTAAATTACTACAGTGAAAATATCCAACATCCGGGTTGTTCCCTTGTGCAAAGAGCCTAAAACGCAGCCTACAGTGTCCGGCGGTTCTTCTGTCTGCTGTTATAAGAAATGACTGGACCTGTATGACTTTGGCTTTCAAGGATCTGTTTACATTTAACTCACAACCGAGTCAACGGTGCCTGCATAGTTTGACCGCCTCGAGACTCGACATCACTATTCATCATCATATTGGTTTTGTGAACGACTGAACTCTTGAAGAGCACTAGAGCCGGAGAGCACGTTTATTGAATGAAGCGGCAGTTTGCGCCATCTAGTGGGGACAAAAACTCATAACAGCATCCACTTTAAAGACGTGTCAGCCAATGAAAGGTTAAAGGGGTCATTCCTCTACTGTGGAAGGCTGTAGGCCCTAACAAAGACAGAGACTGAAATATGGAGTTAGTGGTCACATCAGCTTCTGGTATCACGCCATAATCAAAAGAAATATTTTCCTAACCAGCATTTATTTAAGCACTGATCCAAGTTCCTTCCTATAGGCTCAGTGGATATTTTGGCTTTGTGTCGGACATACGCAGCACGGAAATCCAACTTCGCACAAAAATAAAGCATTTGTTGTTTCCCCACAAAAGGGACCTTTGTCGCGCTTCTGTCACGCTAGTTGCACGTTTGCAAAGTGCTAGCGGGTGGAAACATGTCAATGTGAAAGCCACCTTGAAAAGAAGTACCAGCTTCTGACGTGGACCAGTTTTAGCATACCACCTGAAGTCAAGAACTGTTGCATTACTGCAGGTGTAAATGGTAAATTCAGTGGTAGTTGATATGCTTTTAAATGTCTGAAACTAAAATATGAGCCGATTTCATGAGGACAAATGTACAAGGTACCCCTCTAGGAGATAATATGGTTCCTTCCACTTGTTCCTGAGTACAGTAGCTCTATTAAACAAACCCTTGTGATACGAGATGTGTCACTAGCCACCAGACATCATGCATCACTAGGATGGCTTCCTCTATTTCTGCTGTGTTTGCCTTGCCACAGACACAAAAGGAATTTCTATGAACAGAACAAGCACAACTGTGAATGCACCTAGTTAGAAGAAAAACACAGCACCCTTTTCTTTTCTTTACACAGCATGTGTACACCTGCCATTGTCACTATGTGATGTTTTTTTTATCCATATTCACAAAGGCTAAACAATTAAGCCTTGGAGGTATAAAGTGTTTCTAAAGAATCATGATTGAAATTAGAGTCTAGATTTACTAACAAACAAGAAAATATGTAAATAAGTCATTAACCTACGGGCAGTGTCACCCCACTACAGATGACACATGCTTGTAACCCTGCAGCACGTCTTTCCACATTTTATTTCTTCTCCAGATGTGCGCTGCCTCTCAGTTCATGCGTGAGGTGACCCCGCTCAGCTGCACCTCGCTTCTATCCCTGTCAGGGAGGGGAGGAAGTATGTGGGCGTGCGTTCTTGCATGGGTCTCATTTGCACATGTGCATCTAGATGTGTTTTAAAACATGAAAACATGCGTAATTGAAAACAACATGAAAACATCTGTTCAGCTCATCAGCTCATCAGCACATCAACGCCTCAGCAACTGCTAGGACCTGGCTTTTCCTGTTGCAGTTTGAATGGCGTCGACTATGAGCTGTAAGAAGTCAGTTAAGCAATCTGTTGATAATGACCAACTATTTTGATTATGAATGTACATGGCTAATATGTGATTTGTTGTTTTACTCTCTTTTAAATCACTGTGAACTTTGAGTTTTAGACTGCTGGTATTAGAAAAGAAGACACTTTGCGGTATCATCATGAATTCTGGCGAATGTGATGGGTTCTTTTGACTGTTTTATGAAAAACTTCATTGGTGAATAGAAAAAAAAAAAGAATGATTAAGCAGCGGTGAAAACAGCAATTGAGGCACCAGATGCACGACAGACTGAGGAACACGGATTGCCAAAGTACAATAATTAGAAGCTGTTAGAAGACAAAGACCAACCCCCCGTCTTCCTCCCCCCCATATGAGCAGAGTGCTGCTCAAGGTTTCTTCCTGTTAAGAGGGAGTTTTTCTTACCGATGTCAGCTTAGCGCCTGCTCTGGGGATTTCACATTCTGGGCTCGGAAAGTGTCTTGAGACATTCTGGATTTTAACCGACGCTTTATAAAGAAAATCGAACACACCCCCGTATTGCAACTACAGTATCTGACAATCGTTTCAAAAGAATCATTAGATAGTAGGTTTCAGTTATGGTGAGCCATCAATATACGTCAGCTAATTAAATTCTAAACTCCTTTTCAATAGAGAAAACGTGTGCTGCAAATTAGTTTTACTTTGAAACTAAAACATACAACAAAAGGTCTGAATTTCCCAAATTTTATTTTTCAACCTGTTAAATATACAACGTTCTCATACAATCACTGAGTTGGAATAAAAATT
Source organism: Chelon auratus (assembly GCA_030220025.1). NCBI lineage: Eukaryota > Metazoa > Chordata > Actinopteri > Mugiliformes > Mugilidae > Chelon > Chelon auratus. The sequence goes on from JASGAT010379821.1 coordinate 4,669, forward strand.
TCAAGATGCATACATAAGAAAACACAACGGCATCGAGCGGAGTCTGAAATATTGTCCTCAGTTCTGTTTTTCCTCTTCATATAATTATAAATAGGAGGAAAGTTTTTCTTCCCTCGTGCCGAGAGGCTCAGGAGAAAGCTGCGTGCCAGCAGTTAAATACGTGTCAAACAACAAATACATTCATTGTTATATGAAGTCTATTTCTGACAGCACTCCCTTGTATTGAAATGTATAGGAGTACGCATCTGTGTATAAACCGTAAACAGATTACATTCAAGCAATGCGTTTAATCCAGGTCCTCCTCCTCCTCCAAATTCAAGTTTCAGCAAAATTATTTTCTAGAGGCTTTTCCTTTGACAAACAGATTTTGGCAGTACTGAGAGTTGAAGACACTGGGTTTGTGTTTGTTCAGCAGATGTGGTTCTGAAGACTAACACCGGGTGAAGAGTCGTTTGACCCGGCTCGAACTAGTCAACCACTTCCAGTAAGTTATCCTACAAGGCAAATATTTTTGAACATTATCCAGAGAAGAATTCACTTTCTGGAGAGATCTGTGAAAGGAGTCCTTCAGATTCCCAAACACTACTGAACCACATATCTGTTAGCATGTGGTATTAAGTGCTTGTTCTTTGGCCATTACCGCACTAAGAGACCTTCCACGAGACTTCAGTAGGTACTTTAGGTGGGTAAAAAAAATCCTTTCTTCTTCGTAACAATAAACAAAGCCCACCTCTGTGGAAAAGCCGATTATCCAATCAAGTCACCATGGTAACCACAAACAGCCCCAAGGTGTCTCTAGGAGACAGTGGTATGCTAATCTCTCCAGCTCCCACGCTTCTCTTCTCATTCTCTTCACTTAATAAGGAGCCAAAACTCGATTTCCTGCCCCCCAAAAAAATCTTCATCTTATTTCCCATCACTAGCGACTCCCTCTTCATTTTTTTTTTTCCTTGAACGGACAAATATGAACAGTTTCCAATGCGATAGTCTCATCTTCTCCCTCATTTCATCCCTCCTTGCTTCAGCACCGACCTCACCACAGGAAAAGGGTTGTTGCAGCAGTCTCTCCTTAGCTCCGCTCCTCTGCCTTCTCTGGCTACCAGGAGGAGAAAAAGGGTCGCTTGCAGTGGAAGGTTTGCGTGAATGCGTTGCCCAGAGTGACCACACGGCCTTGGCCGCCTGAGCGGCTACGCTCCACCACCACCCGAGGCATCTGCACCAGCTGGATGGGGCTCTTGCCGTCCTTCAGTGCCTGGGTCAGGTTCAACACCTGGGGACAAGGGTTAGGGTTAAATAAAAGCTCTTGCTTTTCTTTACCTTAACAGTTTCAAGCTGTGGTTGAAAAATAATAATCATGACTCATTAAGAGATTTTGGTCTGGGTCATTTATCAAACTAGCAGTTACAAACAGTTTGCCAGTTACTTTCTTGATAGATCAACTATTCCAATTAGGGACTGGAGACAAACAGAATTTGACTTTAACTATGCATCTGTATGCAAATGATGGCTGTTGCATATCTGTTTGCTTGGTCTCAGACTGTCGTTGCAAGTCCTTAGAAATTCACAACATACGTGTACAACACACAGAGGTAGTGTGAGGACGTGAAAGGCGAATGCTATATGAAATATGGTTGTCAAAACAGCTGCTGAGAGAAATGTTGGAAAAAGGTGGGAACAGTGGGAACTACTGATCCTCTGAGAGAAAATGTTTTCACAGTCACACAATAAGTGACCAATAAGTAAGTTCTACTTGGTCAGAGTTCCCTAGTGTGCCCTCCAGTGAAATCCTCCACCAACACTCGTGGCACATCAGCAACTATGTGGACAATTCTGTTCAGAACACATTTGGTTGTCTATGAGATTTAAGTGAACTAAAGTCAAATCCTTCAACTGAATCAAGGAAGAGACTTTAGTTTAGAACTGCATTGTGTCCCCTGACCTCTGTAATCTACATGTGCTTTTAAAGTCAGTTTTAAAACAACATAAAAGAAGGACAAGGTTAGAGGGGAGAGCTGAATAGAGAGACAGGAAAGGTGAGACAGAGCAGCCGACGAGGATAGAAAATCTGGATGTGTGGTGTTCCACACAATGGAAGTGAAAGAAAATAGGCCATGAGAGAAGAAAAGGAGAGCGAGGAAATATATAAAAGGAAACATCCAGAAATAAAAAAAAATAAAAATCAGGGGACACAACAGGAGAAGAGACAATGTAGCTAATAAATCTTACCTGTCCTCTCATAACGGACATCTGTCTCTCAAACATGGTTTTGTCAAAGCCTTTATCCGTCTGAAGACAAAGAGAGCCACTGATGTTAGCTGTCATTTATATCTCTATGAACACAGCCAGAAAAAAAAAAACATAAAAAAAACAAAAGAGGTGACCTGTACCTTGAACATCTCGTAGAGGTCCTCACAGAGGTCCTGAATAAAGTTCATGTCCGAGATGCGGGACAGCACCAGTTCTCTGGTCTCCTGGGAGAAGGCCACCTTTGCCTGAGGGAGCCACGCCCAGTGAAACGGATCTGATGAAGGACACAACACAACAATACAGCTTGTTGTAATCTTTCACAGCACAGCGTTTGGCATTTAACAGCTCTTTGTTGCTACAACACTCTCAGAAGAGACCATCACGGGACGAAAGCTTCATCATTACATGGCCCGATTTTTGGGAAAAACTTTCACACTCATATTAAATATATGGTTTTGTTAACTTGGCCCCGTCAAATGAGCAAATACAAAATTCGCCAATTATCTTGTGAGTTTAAGCAGTACAAGAAACTAATAGTTTGTTTTTACAAAGAGGAACAGATTTATTTAATATGGAAAAAGCTGGGGAAGCAGTTCGTTTCTGACTATTTCCCAAAAAAAACTATTTTTTAACTGATAATTTTCAGTATGCTGACAACTTGTGATGGCTGCAATTTACTTTGGCTAAATCACAAGAAAATGAAGAAGTAAGCCATAATTAGTCAGGAAAAATTTGTGACAGGGACTGTCACCACGTGTGAAGTAAGTGACAAACATACAGGCTCTCCATTCATCCGGGTGTTTAAAGGGGAAGGCCAGGCCGTTGTCGATGGCTGCAATCTTGATGCAGGAGTCCGGGCTGTTCTCTGACCACTCTGCATCCTAAAGCGAGGAGAAAAGAGAGGATCAGAGAGCACATCACAGTTAACTGAGTGAATTATTAATGACCAAAGGCTGGTTATTGATCAGCATTCAAACGGCTGATTAATTAGACAGATCCATGACCTCTCTCATTTATCAACACGTGGCAAATAATGATCGATGATAGGCAGTCTTATAGGGATCTAGCTGCTGTAACCATGTGAGATGACTACGAACTACTGTCTGCTTATCTCTGTCCTCTTTGTGAATGAGTAACAGAGCAATAAGTGTGTTTGTCTCTATGCAGGCGTCTATGGGAAACAGAAAATCACAACCAATCGCCTTGCAGGCACAAGATAACATGAGCTGTGTAAAAATACACAACTTAGTTCCTCATGCAGTTTGACAAGGTGAAAATTTGCTTTGTGACAGAACACGCCTTAAGTATACGCTTATTTAAACTCACATTTTGTCTCCCTTCTTCTCCTGGCGTCTCATACTTGATTAACCAGTTGTCATTCCCTCGATCTGAGGAGGAAGAGAAAATAGAAACAGGTAAGTGGAGAGTGACAATGGCAGTGTAGGCGGACGAAAGAGAGCACAACTCAACTTAATGCAGTCACAATTGATGGCAAAAGATTTAAAGAGCCAATAAAATGCAACATAATATGCAAGCAATTGTAAGTGACAAGGAGCACTGCTGACTGAGACAATAAATGGATGGTGTGCCGAGACTAAACTCAGTTATGTCAAATATGATGAATGGCCCTTTTATCATTCACAAAATCTCTCAAAACAGAGAGAAAACATTGCACAGGAAGGTAAAACCTGTTAAAAGGTCAGCACAGGCACACCCTCACCTGTGTTTCTGATAACATAGTCCAACACCACCAGCCGCTCAAACTGTGACTGCAGCTGCTTCCTGATGTTCTCCGGTAGAGGTTCTGCCTCAAAGCGCCGCAGCCAGTGATCTGCTTCACGGTAGCCCTCCACAAACAGCTGAAATGAGCCCACCTGGAAACACACGTGACGCATAGATAAAGAAAGCATTGCACTGCAGTGTGTAGTGTTCTGTAAACAACAGCCTTGTCATGTGGTAATGATTTGCAGTGGTGCAGTGGTGTCAGCTGGCTTGGCTGAAATGTTTGCAGCCCATGACAGTTACAACACAAAGCCAGCTTCCCCATAACTCTTCCTGCACAACATATTTTACAACCACCTTTTCACAATTTCTACAAAAATCATCCAGAAGGCCGTCTGACACAAGAAACCATACAGGATATAAATACATCCGTTCAGTGTTCAGTGTGAAAACCTCTCAAGAAAGAACTGAGAACTGAATTTAAAGCAGAAATGCCTCCTCTGAACTTTTTATTTGAATAAACCTGTGACAGTTATGTTCATGATGCAGCAGGATGGCTACATGATCGCAAGATTGAAGTGCCGTAGAATCAAAACTTTCAGCTATATCACTATAATCTGTACATGTCTTAAAAAGACATTTTTAAAACAATGTAAAGGAAGGACAAGGGTAGAGACGAGAGCTGAATAGAAACAGGAAAGGTGAAGCGGAGCATAACTAAACACGTCTTTTCAGAAAAAACAAAAACAGACACTCGTGTTACTGACCTCTGCTAGGGCTGAATCAGCAACTTTTTTGAGCACACCTCTCACTGAGACTGTCCTATTTCACACTGTTTAGACAGCAGACAGTTTATATGTGAACATGCACTGATCAGCCTTAAACATTATGACCTCTGGATTATCATCCACCTGTCAGTGGGTGATCTATATTAGGCAGTGAGTGAACATTTTGTCCAAAAAGTTAATGTTAGAGGCTGGAAAAATGGGTAAAAGGGAGGATTTGAGCCACTTTGACAAGGCCCAACTTGTGATGACTACACTACTGGATCAAAGCATCTCCAAAACTGACAATTCTTGAGTTCCTGGTCTGCGGTGGTCAGGATCTATCAAAAGTGGTCCAAGGAAGGAACAGTGGTGAACCAGCTATGGCACATTGATGCACATGGGGACGATAGAAAGGCATCAGAATACACAGTGAGTCCCAGTTTGTTACGTATAGGGTTGTATAGCTGCAGACCTTGTCTTAAATGATATGCTGCCAACATCTTGATACCACCATGCAACCATCAGTCAATGCTGTTTTGGCAGCAAACACTATGAGTGTTCCCAAAACGTTTATCTATTTTTTTAACTGATAATTATCATAGGCCTAAAAACTACAATTCACTTTATATACAAGTCGTCTCAAAACTTTAGATACTAATGGTTTTACACAGTTGCATAAAGCTCAAGAATACACCATAAAGGAATGAATGGGAGAACAGCCTATGGTCTTCATGAATGAACTACTTTTAATAAACAGTTAAATGTGGGGGATGTCAGACCCTGAAGCTGTTAACAGTCTCTGTTACCTTGGGTGGCAGTCCCACTCTATGGAAGCGACGTCCCACCTTCGGGACCTTCTCCAAGGCGTATTTCTTCCCTCTGGACTTTGCCCTGTCGATAGCATTGTAGTGGAACGTTTCACTGGCCAAATACACCACCTGATAAAAAGGGAGAGCTGTGGGTCATGAGCGCTGTTGGATTGTTTGCCCCATAGCTAGAAACATATTAAACAAAATAAGAATCCAATCACATCAACATCCAGATTGAGTCCTTCCAAAACGCTATACAGAAATAACACGTTGTGAGAGCCACACCTTGGTTTTAGGCACAACTCCAAGGCCGAGCTTGGTATCAACCAGAGAGGCAGCGGCCTCTGACAGGTAACCCTGGTTAGGTAACAGGCAGCCTCGGCCAAAGCAACAGGGACAGCAGAGCTAATAAGAGAGAGAAGGACAAGAGAGTTTTGGCGATGCAGGTGTTAACATAAACCCCATACGGTATATTATATTGGCAACTGACAGAAAGGATTTTAAGAAATACCAAAACCGAAGAGATATATAGCACAAAACATTATAGTATAAGAAAGTATTTTTTACACCTGACTTAACAGTTCACATGTCTACTTATTCTCCTTCTGGCCGTCTTCAGATTGCTTACAGACAGATGAGACATGTGACACAACCTACCTTGTGAAAGTATTTGGTCCATTTTGGGTTCAGGTGACCGTAAGGCTCCTCTGACTTTGGTTTGAAAACACCAATGATTTTCTGAACAACGGAAAGAGAATCATAAGAAAGACTACGTCAAAGAAACGCATCTCAACATACATTTGGCATCACCACACAGAAACACAGACACACTGAACACAATTAAAGAGTCAAACGCAAGACGTGCATTATTATAAGCCACAAATAAAGTGGCACAGATGCTGTTAACAAGTTAAGGACCAATATTTTTTCCCTGTAGTTACTCGTTAACGTGAATCTAACTGTGCATGCTGGCTATCTGCTGTCGACAAGGTCCGGCTACATTATTCATCGAGTCCCTGCTGTAAAGGGTTCCTCCATCCCAGCTCCTTACTTGTTCTTTGCTCCTTCCGCTCAGTTTAAGAGCAAGCCAGACTTTCCCAAAGAGCTACCCAACTAACATATTTAATCACAAGAAATTAGTGCACAAAATCTAAACCCAAGACGCTTTTGAAAGGTTTTCACACCACTTCTACTCTGATTTAGTCCACGATTCTTCGCTTCCTTCCCTTCTCATTCATCGGCATCCTGCCTCTTTCCCCAGCTCACCCCTTTCGGATCTTTGACAAAGTAGCTCCCGCTGGAACCCTGGGATATCCTCTCTGGAAAGACGCCACCCTCGATAGCTTGTTCTGCCCTTTGGATGATATCTGCAAACTCTGGGTCCTCAGGGAAATGGTTGAAGTCCCCACTGTTCGTACCTGACATGAGAATAAATAAATACATTTTTAGACATTCATCTTCAAACTGTAAAAGTTTGCTACGATTATATTAACACAAAAAAAAGAAATTCACTTGCTTAAAAAATATAACAATGATAGCTGGAGCAAAGAAAGATATAACATTAAATTAAAGTCAAGCACTTGAATTAGATCAATAAAAAAAAACTCAGTCATAACTGGAACACATTATTACTTATTAACATGCTGCATGATAAAATACAGACGGCAATGATAATAATAATAAACCACCATTCACAGTTTAATGTATCCATATAGCCAACCATCTCATCTCAAGCATCAACTGTTTGTCCCGTCATGGAAGGCTGGACGTGTTCCCATTACACCCTGTGTGAGAGGTGGAGTAAAACAGGTGGCTAGTCTATTTCACGGCTAGCACACAAGGAAAGTGTGGACTGGAGCCCACACAATCAAAGACACAAACTCCACTGCTCACTGGCTTTAACCCAAATACCTTCTTTCTAGAAAGTCTATAAAGTGGCCATACTGATAAGTAACTGTTCTACTGCCTTACACATCTAATATAATCCTCTGGAAGTGACTGCTCTCTGGTGAATACAAGGTGCTAATTATTGCTTTGATGAAGGCTCAGTCACGTGATGTGACACGTTCCGACTTCCCCTCCTCACGCGGGGCAGAACAGTCAGCTGATGGAGATGCTCCATATGCTCCGTATCAGTCACACTAAAGTCACAGTGGGATGCAAGGAGAGATGAAGGGACAGCCACGAGGGAAAAGGGGGGGAGGGGGTGACAAGGGGACTGGAGGACAGTTAACATGCCATTTGTCACAGAGATAAGGAGGAACAAAGATAGCTTTGAAGCTAATTCACTTGAAAAGACTGAGAGGGAAGCAAATTAAAATGAGAGAGAGAAAGGAATAGATGGATGAGATATGTAAATATTAGCTAAGGGATTCAGATTAACCGTTAATACTTAGGTCAAAGTCTCCTTAGATATATGGTCCACCTAGTTCTGACCAAATATATTTTGGTTAACAGGGAGTCACCTGCACACCTCCAACAACAAGGCCTTTGTTCTGTATTATCTGTGCTCATGGACATTTTTTTTTCTCTTCTATCCATGCAAAAACCAAAGCCCTCAAAATATTAGCATAGTCCTCTCTATCTATCAGCCACAAGGTTTGTGCAGGAGGTGCACCTAATTTGGGTAACCATAGCAGTGTTTCATGCTAGGTTGAACACGTAATGTGCTCCATTTGGTACCAGCTAAGCCCAAGACACATTATAAAATTATTTAAAGCATACTGTGAAAGTAGAGCATGGAGTAGAAGAGAGAGGAGAGCATGTTCTAAAACAATCCCTAAAGACCAGACCGCACGTCCTTAGATGAACCCGACTTCCATTTACTGCTTTATTCGACACAACAACACTTTAGTTTAGACAGAAATCCCAAACTCTGGCGCTGATATGAAGCAGATGTAATGTGCATAAATGCCACCCTGCCACAAGATGACTGACCATAAACGGACTTTAAAAACAGCTTCATCTTGATATGAAAACAGAAATAAAATGGTGTAGACACAGGTCTCACACCTGGCATTAGCATGTGGCTTGGCTGATTAACTCACAAGTGGATACGTCTATGCCCCCGTTCAGACCTTGCATTAACATTCATCCTGGGCAATGGATCACAAGTGAGCAGCTTAAAGGTGTGAACACACCCAGGATTTCAGAGATTCAATCTCTGACCACATTTGGAGGTGGTCTGACGCATTTGGCCGCATCCCTTTGGTAGTGTGAACACACAACGAGTCCTGGGTCACATTAAAGACCTCGTACTCAACAGGGGTGCTCCTGCATAAACAGTGTTTTGCCTCGTACCTTCAGAATAAAAGAAATCACACAACCACTATAAAAAGCACCCGCACACGCATGTGATGTTTGTTTAAATTATTCTGTCTTTGTAGCTATTAACTAACTAAAGCATAAATAAATCTGAAGAAAAAATGATTACAAGAAACAAAATTAATAAATATGAGTAAACATTGTGTGGATAAAAATGTACCAGCATGTTGTTAATAATTAATGAAGACACATGTTGATGTATAAGAAGCCACGTATTTCCAGGTCACCTCTGGATATGGTCTGTGCATTAGATGTAGTTGTGTCCTTAACAAGTTTTCGGTGCATTCTTGCCTAGACATCTGTCCACCGATGAGCAAATCACTTAAGACAGATATTAATGGTCCCAGAGACGGATTGTGATAAGGTTCTGCAGACAGTCTACTGATTTACATTACAATTTCAGAGGTGAATCTAAAATTTACCTTATCGTTTTAGTTACAGCGATAGGTTTAGGAGGTATGATTCCAAAGTAGTGTGACTACAAGAGGCAGCTATGCCTCTCTTCTATCGCTCTCTTTCCATTGGCATCAACCTGCAGAAAGAGACCAAGTAAAAAAAACCTGTAGTACTTCATCTCTCATAAATTCTCTCATTATCAGATAATCATCACCACCACACCAACTACTGGACGACACAATGTGTGTGCGTCTGCTTGCACAGTGGCCTTATTCATACTTAATGACCATCTCTCAGACGTCCTGGTCAGTTAATGGGACCCACAGAGCCCTTTCACAGCGGGAGTACAGCTCACTCAGAGCTCAAGAGACCTGCAGTGAACAGTGTGTGACCTGTCACAACACCGCAGTCTGCAAAGGGTTATTGGAGAAGCGGAGACGGCGAAATGTAGACAGTCTATTCAGGTCATTGAATCTCATAGAACTGACTATATACACAATAAAAATCTTTGTCTCACTTCAACCTATGATGATCGCATTACTAAATACTGTAACCTTAATTCACTACCGTCTGTCATGAAAGAAGACTGTAATGCGAAGCCGTATACTGCTAGAGTTGGATGTGTGTAAATTTTACCAGCAAGTTGT
>JASGAT010379821.1:14629-39197 GCA_030220025.1 Chelon auratus
GCCACAAACAGCAGTGTACACTAGTGCGGCACATTTTAAACCCACAAAGTGACAGGTCTCAAGACTACGTAATTTGTAAGGCAATTTCGTAATTTTAGAGCCAACGGCCACAGGAAATGGGACACTTTCAGGCTCTGTGGCCTAAATTTCTGGCCCCGATGGTACGTGGTGGAACAATACATCCGAACATGGGGAGAACGACCAAAAGAACTGAATATGGGAGGAATGAAAATAGAAAAAAAAAATAAGTGCTCAAAAGTGATGTTGCAGAGGAAAAGATGTGGGTGGTTTGAGGGGGGTGTTGACAAACCCAGTTAAGTCAGAATATGCTGCTTCCATGGCGACTGGATCACCTGTCTTTGTTTTCTCCTATGTACATCACCTTTTTATAGTCTTAAACTAATCCTGTGAACACACATACACATACGGACGACACATCATAAACTCATTTTGTTTTCAATACAGAGGGAGACATCTGTACAGTATCTAATCTGCTGCACTATATATATATATATATATATAAAACATTATTACACAAGGAATATGAATGGCTCTTTACAGCGAGGCTGTTTTAAATCCGGTCACATGTTAAATGCATATGTGGCTGAAGTGATCATATCATCAGGTGAAAGTACCAGATGATCTCATACGTGGAAGATAACAAGATGGACTGGACACATACACAGCTTTTAAACGTGGACCTGTGTGCATGCTTAGAAACTGAACTGAATCAGAAAGAAGGTGCTTTTTTATCCTTTTCCATGTCAAACATTAAGGTCACTCCAGATCCGGCTCAAGAGCCTCCAGGGGCCCTTAGGGGGACCCAGCAAGGAGCCACAGAGCGAAATGGTAAATACTCATCAAAGTGTTTGCATTACATCATACTGATTTGACCACGTTGCAGTCAAAGTTGACACTGCACTTAGAAATCAGCCTGTGTAGCCTTCATTTGCCCTGAAACACAACATGCGTCAACAAAAAATAACCATATGGCATCATACTATGACATATCCCCTGTGAGTGTGTGTGCCATGACCCAACTACCTATTTATCCACCGGTGCTCGCTATAATAAGATTTCGACGGTTTTGATCCGGGACGATTACCTGGGGAGGCCAAGGTGTCTTTATCCGACGACGAGCTGTGTCTGCTCCGTCTGCTCCGCTTCTCTCGCGTACCCCTCGGAGACGACGAGCTTCCTGCTAAGCACGGTAACAACAGCGCTTCTTCGCCGGAGCCGTCCGTCTCCAGCTCGGTCAAAACGCTTTCACAAGAGTCCGAAATGCGAACGGCGACTCCGGGATTCGCCGCCTGTCCCAAACCTATCCGGGTCCTGTCAAATAACACCTTCGACGGTTCTGTGGAGTGAAAGTTAGACTCTGGCACAGGCACCGCTGTTGCGCCGGTATCCAGCACAGGCTCGCTGGCCTCTGTCGGGTCGCATTCTGACATCATTGTCGCTGAGTTTTTTTTAATATACACACTTAAACGTACATGTAATCACACAGACTTCCCTTCAAGAGGCCAGTCTCCCTGGCAGTACATAAATTAGTTGAAAGCAGATGCTTTCGCTCACCGATATGTCCACATAATCCGTCCACCTCTTCTGCTTCCTATTCAGCCCTATGCGCATGTGCGAGGCAAAGTAACGCCTGTTGGCGAACGTTGCCTTCAAGAGCTTCTTGGAAATCCCGCACTCCCGGAAATTGAACACCTTGGCACGTAGAATACAGTCAATGACGTAGACGCGCCAAAAATAAATAAATAAATAATTAAAAAATAAAAAAAATGCCACACATTTTTTATTTTATATTATTATTTATTTAAGGCGTCCAATTTACAAAAACTACAACCCCTCTAAATATATTATTAAGATATTATTGTTGTCCTTTTGTGCTACACTATATCTGTTTCAATATATAAAAACAGCATACAATCTCACGAATAGGCTCCATTTGCATTTCTTATGTCTAGAAAATGTTTAGAGTTTTTTTTTTTACCAAAGGTTAAGGCAACTTGAATACTTTAAGACACTAGGCACACGTAATAATTTCACCTGGTGCGGGTGAAAAAACTCATTTAAACGACTACACTGATGCCTTCACTGTCGTTAACGCCGTGGCTTTGCCTCCCTGAGAAATTAGCAGTAACGTTTTTGGCCACTAGATGTCGACATTAATACACAAATGAAAATAGAAGACGTATAATTCCTGCCAAAATGTAGTCCTCAGAAACAGTATTATTATTGTTATTATTTTTTTTTATTTTACTTTTGCCTTGAAATCCCGGCACCCAGCATACCAAGTTATCATTCACACCGTTGTCAGTTGATCAGAATGACCGCTGGCTTAGACTGTCTCTGAAGTTAAGATCAGGCCCATGAATGGGAATTTCCTGCTGCCACCACATAGTTAAATAATTACTTTTGAAAATTTAGCTCATTTTTCGAGTTTGGACCCAAGTTGGATTTATGCAAATTGAATAACCTCTGCATTAACTCAGCCAGGCTTAATATGGTAATTTTTCATTCCTCTGTTTTAATGTGTCTTCTCGCTTCCTGTCTCCCCTGTAAATTCATGCTCCCTCTCTTTTCTCATAATTCCGCCAGTGCCCCTCAATCACCCAGTGGTCTCCACAGCACCACGCTCTCCCATATCCCTCAGCCCCTCTCCACCTATAACTCGGCCCTTCCACCACCTACCGTCTCTCTAATAAGGGTGTGTTGCTGAAACACATGCAAATGAGCAGTCAGCCAGCTGGTATCACAGCAGTCATGTGATCTATCAAGGTAGGGGGTTAGGGGGTGAAGGAGACATGGAGAGAGGAGGGAGGGGAGGGGGGAGGCGAGGAGGGGAAGTGTGCTCAGGATAGAAGAAGAAGGGATTTGGGGGGATGAGAGGGAGATGGACAGGTTCAAAGACATGCTTTAGACTAGATACACATAGGCCTAACTCTGCTGCTCGATGTTAGAATAATTTTTCTTTCCTTTTGTTCATCTGCTCTCTCAACCTTTACTTCACTATCTATCTCTCCTGAAATGTCACTCGTGTGACACATCTCTGTCTTTCTTTATGTACGTGAGAGAGCGTGCATGTGTGGGTATGTATGTCAAAACCATGTACTTCACCCACCGCCGGGTGACAAGCCCCTGCAGCAGTAAACGCACACTGCAGACACATTGCGTGAATGCATGTGTGCCTCACTGTACCATCCATTCCAGCAGATTCTTCTGGCAGAAGACCTGGTTTACTCTGCCAACAGCAGCCACCCTTATCCATTCCTGCTTCTCCCTTTTCTCCTCCTCCCTTCCCCTGGCTGGTGATGAGGGAGAGCCACATAGCTCAACTTATTTTTCATGTGTATGTGTGTTTATGTGTTAGCAAATACGACAACCCTGGATGCCCAAAAAATGCTTGTAAAGTCTCTAAAGTCCACTACAAACCAAACCTCTACTGGGGACTGATGTTGAAATGTTATAAAAAATGCATTTATTAGTACTGACTTACAATTTTTCTGAATTCATTTACATTATAAAAGTGAACAATCACAAACACATCACATCAAGTGGTCATCACACACTTATAAATATTTAATTTTGTGAAAGTGTAACTAAAGATAAACAAAGGAATCCATCCTATAAATATGTCCATGTCGATCATTCATATTGGTTCTATTATTTTTTTTGTTGTTGTTGATTCTGTGGCTTATAAACTGGCTATTTTAAATGTCAGCATTTGTCCATTTTCGGCTCTGTCTGGTCTCTGCGGAGGTGACTCACTGTGGGGACTTCAGTCACCTGTTACCTGTCAAGAAAGATTCATACAGAGAAAACACATTCAGAAATTCCGCGCGTGTGTGGGTGCCAAAATGTGTGCGTGTGTGTTTTCATAGTGAAACAAACGGCAGCCTACCTCTCGGGCCGAACATCCTGAGATAGCAGTATGAACAGTATGGCTTCTCGTCATACTGAAACACAATCAGTAGGTTGGATTCATTGCACCATTACTCATTGACATATTTGCATTCTTACTATTTTCTTCTCAAATATTGTCTCATTCGTTGTCTTTATATACCTCAGCATGTTGTCCAGCTGTGAGTTGTCGGTTGCACTTCTGACACTTCAAACACAGAGGATGGTAGTCCCTCCCTAAGGACCTCTTCTTCTCACCTGCACCAAAGAAAGTGGGCTGCATTAATGAGAGGCAGGGTGTGATGTGATGAATATTTAACTGAAACGTCAGATATTTTACATCTGCATGCAGGCATTCTGCAACAGAATATTGTCCGGATTTTATTTTAAAAATAAGTTAAATAAAAATAGTTTTCACTTAATGTACAAAAAAATTAATGCGTCTGGTTTGAAATTTACAGACTGTTGCCCTCATCAGCAGAACTAGGCCAGAGACTCTGAGGTTGGAAGAAAAGGGGTAAGTAGGCCAGGTCACTTCTGAGAATTTGAACTTAGGCGGCACACAAATGGGCAAGTAGAAATGCAGTGACAAAACGACAAATAGACTTACAACCCGTTGGTTTGAGTGCCTCTGACAGTGAGGTCTGAATGTGGAAAACATACAGGGGGTGAGGAGGAAACCCAGAGATCAGCGTGCAAGCTGGTTTGGCTAGACCCACATCCTGTTGTTATCATGGATATGAGCGGGTGCATTTGTATATGTGCTTGAAAAGAAGCAAGAAAGAGAGAAACACATTATTATCTATTTCCTCCATACAGAAAATAGATAATAATTGTTAATTTTTGTGTAAAATATACATTAATGCATGTTTTCATGGTAGAACAAGAAAATGTGTGTTTATGGGCCAGCATGCACAAAACAACTGCACTGCAGCCACTGATGACTGAAGAAATGAACTACCTGTCATGAATGCAAGTGTTAGACGTACACCTGTTTATTACATGAGTTTTATTCCAGACGTTTGGGTTGAAATGATAAAACTATTTCCTACTAGAAGAAAGACAGACAGAAACTGATAGCCATGAAGAGAGGATGCCAGACAGACAGGGGACATGTAGTGTAAAATATTAAAGAGGTCAGACTCACCGAAGTAGACCGGCTTTCCGCAGATGGGACAGTACGCTACCATGATAGAATATAACTATTTATCCTACAGTGTATGGGGGTGCACTTTAGCCAACGTTGTGAGAATCCTGCGAGAGTAGGCTATACGTGTACAAGTGAGGGCGAGCTGAAAACTGACAGGAAAACCCTAACTGCAGATATGTCAGCATCTTGTGTAGTCAAAACCAGGATGTGGTGAGAGAGACGTCACAGGAAGCAAGTAAACGTTGAGATTTTACATGTAAATGCTGTCGTGGGTAGAATTTAAAAAAAAAGAAAAGAAAAAAAAAGAGAGAGACTAATCAGGTCTTATATATGTGATGGAAATAAAGCCATGTAAATGACTATCATTTTGTCAGTTGAATATATTTTCATACAAATGCTTGAAGTGGTGTACAGCTATGACACTGTAAAGAGAGAAAGAAAGACGTGTGAGAAGAGGAGGAACAAAAACAGCTGTCAGTAGCTCAAATTCCCTCCTATCTTCTCCCCTTTCCTGCTCTTTTCACCCTCTTTTCTAGATTAAAAACAAGGAGTTGAGCTTCTGAATTGAAAAGGGAAACCTGACACTTGTGCCTTTCTTTCTGTCTGTCCTCTCTCTCTCTCTCTCTCTCTCTCTCTCTCTCTCTCTCCCTCTCTCTCTCTCTCCCTGTCACACTCTCACATGTACACCTCCTGCTCACTGACTCACACAGACACACACCATACACCCATTTATCCACGCACCAAAAAAGCTGCACTCCTCCTCAATGACATCACATAAAGAGGCTTCAGCCAGAGAGCAGAGGGAGAGGCAGGGTGAGGCTGGGTTGGTGGAGGGACCGATGGTGGGGTTGGGGGGGAGGAGGGCCGCGGTGAGGCAGTTATCCCCCCCGGGATAGGTGATGGAAGCTCAGCTGAGGAGGGACAAGGGTGAGGAGAGATGAGCCAGACAAGGTTGGAGACAGTATCCAGCCTCAGCTCAGCGGGGACAAAGAAGATGAACTCTGATGAACTTCACAGAGCTCCACAAGGCCGCTGGAGTTATTGTGGAAGACAGTTGAGTCTGTGTGGTTCGATCCCAGTCAAAGTCAGAGGGCTCACGAATGACTGAAACAGACACACAACAGTACAAAGGCGCAGTGAGGGAAATTTAGTGCATGGTGGAACCAGCAATGTACTTTATGTAATGTAATGCACTTTATTTATATACTGTAGCACTTTACAACAACCCACAGGTGAACCAAAGTGCTTTACAAGAGATCAAACAGCAATTAAAAAACACACCGGAAATGAGTAAAAGTAAGATGAACAATAAAAACAATAAAAAAGAGGATAAAAAGGTAAAATAAAATAAAAGTGTCACCACACTGGTACACTGGTACCGGGTACTGAAAGCCATTCTAAATAAATAAGTTTTAAGTTCAGATTTGAAGAGGCCCAGGTCACTTTTGAGACACATGTCAGTTGGTTAGCATCTCAGATAAATAAGGTGGGGCAGACAGTAAGAAGACAGACAGTATTAAAATGCAAAAATTGACACACAGCATTTAGTATGCTGAATCCTAAGATGGACTGGAAGCCAATGGAGGGAATAAAGGACAGGAGTGATGTGCTCTCTTCTATTAGTGCTAGTTAAAAGCAGCTGGATTTTGCACGAGTTGAAGGCAGCTAAGAGAAGACTGTGAGACACCAGCATACAGAGAACTGTAGTAATCCAGTCTCTAACTAATTAGAGCATGGATAGCTTCCTCAAGGTCATGACGGCTCAAAAAACCTTTGACTTTGGCCCAATAGATGTAGCTGAAAAAAGCTTGTCTTGACAACATTGTCAGTTTATTTATCAAATTCATGGAACTGTCACAAATCACTCCTAAATTTCGTACAGTTAGACTGGGTGTAGAAGGCAAGGCGCCAAATCCAGTTGACACAGACTACCCAAACACAATACATTCTGTTTTGTCCTCATGTAGATGTAGAAATTTTGGGGCAAATCACCGCTTAATATCAGCAATGCAATCAAATAAAGTGCTCTGTGCATTACTAGGCTTCAATGGCTGAGAGATTTCCAAATCATCTGTGTAACAATGAAAAGATAAGTTGTGCCTGGCTATAATTGACCCAAGTGGTAGCATGTATAGTGAAAACAGAATTGCGCCAAGAGTAGAACCTTGCGGGACCCCACAGGAGAGGAAAGAGCAAGAAGTAGACAAGTCACTGATCATCACAGAAAAGGCTCTATTGGACAAGTATGACATAAACCACCTAAGTGCAGTGCCATGGATGCCAACATAGTGCTTCAGGCGTGACAGGAGGACTACATGGTCCACCATGTCAAAGGCTGCTGTGAGATCCAACAGCACTAAGGCAACAGGACACTTGGCGTCAACAAACAGTGCAATATCATTGTGCACCAGTGCTATGACGAGACCTAAACCCAGATTGATATTTCTCAAGAACAGAGTTGTTTTCCAGAAAGGGCTGTAACTGTATAAAAAAATAAAAAAATAAACAATTCTAAAACTTAGGAGAGAAAGGGCAAATGGGAAACAGGTCTACAATTAACACTGAGGAGTCAAGGTTAGGTTTTTTAAGAAGGGGACTAACCATGGCATGTTTAAAAGCAGCTGGGATAGTTCTTAGACTGAGGCAGGTATTCATAAAAACCACAAGACCAGGCCCTACAGTATTAAAAAACATTTTCAGCACTCTAGCAGGAACAACATCCAGTGGACAATGTGCAATCAGTATCCAAATGCTTTATTTCAGAAAAGGTAAAACTTCCTAGTAAAAGGATCCCAGCATATCAAATCACTGATCGTTGAGCATTTTATGCTTACTTCTTTCCAAACCCCTAAAGGAAACTCTTTAATAAGCTACACATGAAATTTGAATGAATTTATCTACTGCTACAGGTGAAAAAGTTTTATAGAACCTTTTGTACATCCAAAGGGAAGTCTGATAAGCTACCTAAAGTGATGCTACCATAATTTGAAAATCAAAATAATCAGTTGAAGCGGAATTAGAAAGTCTTTTTTTGTGTATGCATGTATCTTGCCACACTGTTTTAAAGTACAATTTTCCCGTCCATGCACATCACAAACACATCTGCATATCATTTGTCTAGCTAATGAACTTCAGAAGGCCATGAGATATATGAAGTATTTCATCATTTACATATTTGCCAGCGTCCCTCTCTTGTGTGTCATGCTTTGCTGAGGGATGGAATACCAAGTAGCTGTTTCTTCTGACCAGCCTTCCCTACAGGGTAACCTATCATGTCTCTCCATCAGCATTCATTGTGTGTGGACAGCGCTGGGAGAGTTACATCTTAAATTTGATGCCTATGTGCATGCACAGCTTACAATGATTTTTGATGCAAATGATGTCGTCATATTATTAGAGAGCAGACACTGAATATGCACAAAGAAGGCAGGGACCGGTGCTACTAGAGCGAGAAGCAATAGCTGGAAGGAATGGAAAGAAAAATTTCCACAGGTTGAATTTGAGGAAAATTGAACAGAAATGAGGGAAGGAAGATAGAATTAAAAAGTAAAAAGGAGTGGAACATGGAGAGACAGAGATGTAATTGTGAAATGGAGAGAGAAAGGAAACAAGAGGAGAGAAGAGAGGGGGCGTTAAAACCACATTTCCCAGTGGATCTTTTGGTAAGGCTGCATTGAGAAAACTGCCAAAACTCTTAACAGACACATTCCCTTACTGGCACGCACATATGCATGGTTCAGTTCTGCCAAGTCATATGAGATACACCAACACACACTGGATGGAGGGATGTGGGAATATCTGTGTGTGAAGGATTTATAGTAGAGACAGAGCTTGGAAGGACAGAGAGTGTGTGAGAGAGAGGGAAAGAAACACTTTCTCCTCTCCTCTGTGTCCTCTGGTGGGTTGGATCTTGCCTAGGCCAAACCCTCCAACGCCGGCTTTGAGAATTGTATGTAGGGGGGTGGAGGGGACACAGGAAGAGGCTCAGGAAAGAAAGCGGCTGGAAGGATTCCTTCTTCCCACACATAAATGCACTCTTGATCACATGTGCTTACACATGAACTTACGCTCACACACACACGGCAAAATAGGAGCCTTTGGAAGGAATCCTTTTTCCCCACTCACTCACACACACCCACTAGTCATCACGTTTCAGCTCTTGGCATCCTCCCTTCTCCTCCAAGCCCAGAATATGACATAGCTTTAGGGTTGCATCTCAGCTGCATGCACACAGTCAGCCCCACAGTACAAGACATATGGCAAATAAAATCAAGAGGCATTTCAAACATTTGACAGAACAAGGTAATCAAAGGGCCACATGGCGATGCAACTGGTGTGAGCCACTGTTTGAGGCATGGAGAAAATAAAATTTAAAATAAAAACAAAACATCCTGCCACATTTTTCGGGTTGATTTAAAAATGTCGGTTGTCAGAACTACCTTTCCTTGTCTCTAGATTGTTAAAGACCAAGCTTTTGCCTTTCTCACTAAGCCAAAACTAAATCTCTCATCCTTTGTTGTTACAAGCCATTCTGGTGCTTATTTGGCACAGTCACATGGATATTTTGGTGTGCTGTGCACTGTGGCGTGTCAAGCCATTTCTGGGGTGTGTTTTTCCCAAATATCCCCCTCTGTGACGGCCTTCCTGGAGTCAGACAATCTAGAGGCTATAATCCTCTACTCCGGGTATCAGCAGATGGAAAAGTCAGGAAAATAAGCTCTTGTTTTTCACTATTAATCTGGTAAAGCCCATAAGTCCTCATGCCTCTATGTAGTGATATGATTATGGCGACTATTACTACATGATTAGTAGCCATGAGTGGCTGGGTCCGTTAGATTGTATTATGGGATATTCTGTTGTTTTGTAAGGACCACGTGAAAGAAAAGCAAAAAGAGAATGTGTGGGAGAGAGAGGAAGAGAGTACCAACTAATGTTCTTGTGACCCCAACTAACTTGAAGACATGAAGTGATTCATATTAAGACATGAAGACATTACAAAGTAAACATGATAAAGTTTTTAGAATGGAATAGGAAATCATAAAATGCCTTTATTGTCATTGTACAAACAGTACTACCGCATACACATTCACAAACTAACCACATAAACAGAACAAGCACATAAAATCCAAATTAAATAAACAGGACTAAACAGCATCCTTAAGTTGAGGTTGTTCCTCTGTATGTGGGATCATCTAATCATGCAATTACAGCGTTTATAGATCCAATAGTCTATAGTGGAATAAAGTGTTTTGAGTCTATTTGATCTTTTTAGCCATGTTAGAGACAAGGCAGCCAGTTTATCTGTCATTTTGGCCCACAATACAATATTTTTTGGAGCAGCACCGTAGCTGTAGAGATACTGGGTGGATTGCTGTGAAATTATCGTGAAATTTCGAAATGTTTTCCACATGGACTGGCACAAGATTTGTTACAGACCTTCATGTCCCCCTCAGGACGAATGAATAGGCTAATATTATTCTCTACTCTCATAATCAATATAAGGCCAATCGATCTTTTTGTGTCCCTAACTAACAAAATACCTGTGAAACTACGAAAGCATCCCCACTGGTGTCAGCTGGATCCTGAGTTTAGTACTATAATACCACAACATTATCATGTGGACATTGTCAATATGAGCTTGTTAGCATTTGAGTCAAAGTAATGCTGTGCCTAAGCCTCACAAAGCTGCTAGTGTGTCTGCAAACTTTTTTTTTTTGTGACAAAACATGCACAACATGTATTCTAGATCTAACACTACTGAGACAGTGTGCCCAGTGTGCCAATAATATTTAGGAAAACAGTGTTTGATTTTAATTTTGATACATCTAATTTAATTTGGTGAAAATGTGAATAAAATGATGCAACAGACATTTAAAATGATTCCATTTGATGCAACATACTTGCTCTTCTTCAGCAAAATTACAAACCCAGACTAAATGGAGACAGAAATAAAGACTTAAAGCTACTTAAGAGGAAACAAAAGAAGAGCGCTATGGGATGTTATGGTCATTATACATGGTTTCAAACGTCCAGAGTCAAACTGAGTCACTCAGCAGGGTTCTGACTGTATAGTGTTTGGTTCTCAAGGCTGCTCCCACCTATTGTTTGGCTCTGCTTGGGGAAACAGAAAGGCAGGCAGAAGGAAAGAACCTAATGTGTTGCTTCTTGCCTGTGCATTCTTGGCATAGCTAGTTGCCCTTTTCATTTTTTGACTGTGATTTTTTTTTCTCCCTTGCTTTAATAGTGAAGCCAAGGGTCCACAGCCAGCCAAGTCCCACCGCTCCAGTCTGGCTAAGCCACAGAAAGCTTGGCTTCCTCTACTCCCTGCTCTATCTCTCTCATTCTCTGTGTACAGTATGCTCGCCTCTCTCTTTCTTTTTGTATGTTTCTCTGTGTCACCACATCTTGTACACGTCTCTCCACTTTCTGTTTTATTGTTTGTCTGTGTCTGTATTGGTCAGTATTCCTAATTGTCTCATTTTCGACTCTATTTCTTGTCTTGTTTTCTTCTAACAAACATATACACGCACACAAACCAGCCTTTCTATTTCCCTGCCTGACGGTCTGTCACAGCCAGCGGACTGGTTTAGCAGGCGGGGTTCAGCTGGGCTCCACAAACACATGGCACTCAATCTGCCTTCTTGTGTGTGCTGGAATGGTATTTCTTTTTCTGTGCTGTAAAAGCTTTCCATTTGATCTTCTTTTAAATTTATGGACGTGTTTAAAGACAGTCACAATGCTTTTATCATTCATACAAATAGCTGATGTTGCACTACCAATGTGTATTTGCGTAGTGAACTTTCCATTTATACCACAGAGTTTCATTTGTGCATGTATTGTCACATAACGGACAAAAAAACACATTGCATAACGCTTAGGTAACTTTGGAAGTACTAAAGCAATGATGTGTCATGTAAAATTCAGCTGCTAATACAAAAGATATGTCTTTCGCTACGAAATACAAGTAAATGTGAGTTTTTGGTGTATCCAGAAGAGATGGTGTTAGCATTTTGCTCCTCTCTGTGTTTCAATTATAGATCAAGGACCCCGTGCGTGTACTAAAAACGAAATTCCCCGGCTCAAACAAAGGCCTCTTCTTCTTCTACAGCGTCTGTTTCTATAAGATGAGCACCATTCATTTTTCCACTTAGACAGGAATCTAATTAGACCCAAATATCAAAATTAAAACACATATCCACCCCCTCCCTCCTCTCTCTCTCTCTCTTTGTTTCTCTGCTCTATCCTACAGCTGGTGAGAGTATGGTTTGTGGGTGCCCCTCCCCCAGCATTTGAACTGGCCAATAAGAGAGTACGTCAGCAAAATAGTCCCCCCCTCCCCGCTCCCCTATACACAGACACACACACACACCATCCCTCTCTTGCCTTTACCACCCAATCCATTCCCAACCCCATCCCCCAGGGCCTTCTCTACACCCCCATCCCCCTTTCCTACCGCCCCTAACCCACTTACTCATCCTGCCTCCACCTTCCCACACACCCACGAGACGTCCCCACCCTCTCTACTTTCTCACCCGTGCTCACCCTCTCACTCCACTTCCCACTCACCCCTCTTCCTGGACACCCTTTCTTCTAAACACTCGCCATTTTCCTTATCCCCATCTCTGCTGCTCCCCTTCTTTCCACCACCTTTCTACCCCCCTCCCTCTCTCCATCTCTCTTTCACACACTCTCTTCTATCTTCTGTGGCCTTATCTTATGAATATCGGTAGCACACTGGGTGAAAAATTGATCCTCCCCGCCTGTCTGTGGACACTGCCACAGCGCATTAGCTTGTGTGTGATGTGTGTGTGCTGTGTGTGTGTGTGTGTGGAGGCTTGCTGCTTGTGGGAGACAGGGAGGGAGGAGTGAGAGGAAGGAGGGTGGGAGGGATATTTGCATATCATCAAAGTAGGGAAAGGGAGTGTAATGAGGAGAGAATGTGTATGTGTGTGTTGGGTGTATGTGTGTGTATTAGAAGTGGTGTTGATGGGCTGGGGTTGAGTGTGTGTGAAATGAGAGAACAGGACCAAGGGAACCGGGTATAGGAGGTGAGATAGACGAGGATGGGGTGAGGTGAGTGTGCGTGAAAGAAAAGACCGAAAGAAATCACATAAATATTTTCCCTCACTTCCCACACCATCACATCCTCCTAGCTACACATATAACATAATAGGAATCACGGATGTTTCGTGCAGGCCTTATCCTTAACCTTTGACAGGGCAGCCTTCAAATGTTTCCAGAGAGATGTGTTGTGCCAGCTGCTGTGATCGGCTGCTGTACGAAAAGACAAATTGCCATATTCAAAAACATTTCACCATTTTAAGAAGTTTATAAGGAGACAAGCCTTTTCAATCAATGAGAACTTTACATTAGATTCCTTGAGTTGATCTACCCCGGCGATATAAAACATATTAGGGCCTAGCATTTAAGATTAAGGCCAAATAAACCAGTTTTTAGGTTTTTTTAAGTAAATTTCCGCTTCTGTTGGAATCTATGTTTGAAGCTATTGTAAACTAGTAGCCTAGTTAACTTTTGCAAACACAGCGAATACTTATTTTTAAAGCGAACTTTCGGCTCCTGAGGAAACAGCTGCAATGGGTAGGCTTGGTATTTGTAAATAAATAATTTAAAGCCCCTTTTAGCCTGCCTCTCTGCTATCCACAGCTTCTGATTTAACAAGGCATACGAATCAATTGCCGATCCGAAACCGGTTCGTGTTGTCAGTAAAGTAGCGGTTTTAAAGTGAAATTAATAATTAAGAAAAAGAAAAACGTCGAATGTGTAATAGTCTGTCGCGTAGTTTTGTTCTCCTGTGTGTGAATGGGGCGCGGTTTATGCTAAAATCAACTACAAACGCGCTCTGTTTGCTGGCATCGATTGGTCTGGTCTTGAGCGTTGCAATCCGACTTGAGCGTTGACGGTCTGTCACATTTCACGCTGACACCAGGCGAACACAGGGCTCATACACTCACATTCACATACAGTCACACGCAGGGCTCACAATATTATCGACAGATCCAAGTCAGGAGTACAGCGGAGGAGACCACATTGGAGGTAAGTTGTTGTAAAAAAAACAAAAAACTACTCCGAGTAGGGTTTTCAGCGGCGGGCTCAGGCTGGGTCATTTCTTAAGATCGTGTTAATTTTAGCCGTGGTTCTTTCTTTGTAATTTTAGGTTTCACCACTTTTTATCTTTCTCTCAGCGCTTTGCTGCTCGCCCCTTTACAGCCGGGAAAACATTACTGGCTCACCCCAACGGAATGAAATTGCTCTAGTTTTTAGTCAAAGCCTTTTTTGTTTGTTTTCTGACTATTAACTAAGCATTTTAAAGGGATTCGAGGCGTGGGTGGCTAGCTACGGGATTTTTCTCTGTGTTGGTCGGTGGAGGAGGAGGGGTTGATTCGGCTTGCCAAGCTAGCGAACGACATTACGCAGACTGGCCAAACAACTTTAAATGGTGTTTAAAGTGGATAAAGTTGACTTAAACTCGGTTTGGGGGCGAGTACGATTTAGAGAAAGCGACAAGGTATGGTAAAAAGATTGTTGTACTTTTAGAATAAGAATAATAACGCGTATACCACGGTATGCTACGCGCACTAACATTAGCTTTCCCCTCCGACGTTAGCCTCCCGAGAGCTAGCGAGCCATGGCCGTAGTCGCCGCTCGGTTGTTATCAAGTAGACGATGCCGGTGAACCGAGAGATACATGTCGTCACAGTCCTGTGAAAACACAATATTATTTAGGTAACTCGTTGCCCGTAGCTGTTTTTAGGTAAAACAAAGGGTGGTATCTTGATCGGACAACGTTGTTTAACGTTAGTTGTTGAACCAGTTTGGTGAATCACCGTGTTTAGTTAGTAGTCCTACTTAGACAAACTTGGGGGGAAGTTAACTACCCAGCTAACTCACAATTACAGCACATGTTTGATTTAAATAATTCCGTTTGTGTAAAATTGTTTAATCTGATGAATGTTTTGATGTGTAGTCTTAACAGTGGGTGCCTCGCAGCTTCGTTCAACTCCTAAACTTTATTATTTTTTTGTGTCTTAAAGGGTCTTCTGTGAGAGGAAACGAGAGGAAAATCTAAAAAAAAAACAGAAAAAGAAACAGAGGAAATCCCCCGAAAGGAAATGCCAATCGCAGCCGCTGGACAGCCAACGACTCAGGAGCCCAGAGTTTTCCCCCGGCTGCCCTCCACCCCGGAGCCTGTCCCTAAAGGGGCTGATTTATTCGACGAGGCGGGGGCGGCGGAGTCGGCGGAGCGAACAGAGTACGGGGGCGCGCAGGGGGGCAGAGGACTCGGGGGCTATAGTTACAGCCAGAGCGGCTCTAGGGGCTTTGTACAGCCCGGATCTACCAACGGCTCTCCGCCGCAGTCCCCAGCCGCGTCCTCCTCTTTTCTCTTCCATCCCCTACACCCCCACCAAATGGCCATGGAGCCCCCAAGGACTCGATCGCGTTCTCGCTCTGGATATTACCAGCAGTACGGTGTGGGGAATGGCAATGGACTAACCGGCAGTGGAGTTGTGGTATCAAACCACCATCACCACCAGCAGCAGCAACTACATCCACAGCAGCAGCAGCAGCAGCAGCAGCACGGTGCCGGTTGCGCACCACTTGGAGCTCACAGCAACCACCCGGAGAACCAGCAGCGAGCCCCGGGAAGTAACGCCTCTCCCGGCATTCAGAGGCTGTCTTCGGTTCCCGGAGCGCACCGCATCCCGGCTGCAGGTAAATGTCCCCACTTGTCATTGTCACTGACTGTGTATGTGGTGGTGTATGCTCAAATAGAGAAAGAGGTGTCTCACGTTTTATTAGACTTTTATTTCCACACAGTCTTTTTGCTGAAGTGATAGAAGTGGAGGTGTTTAGTGCCTTTTTTAGAAGCAAATTGAGAGAAGGAGGGGGCAGCCCAGAGGTTGGCATGACTGTAGTGTCTGTGCATGTGTGAACACATTTGATCTATTCTAATTAGACGGGGTGTTTTTATGTGCTTGCCACGGAGCTGTAGTGTGTACGTGGTGCACAGTTAGCACATGCAGTAGGTAAATGAACAACAGCAGTCTGTGGTGTGGACTGGGACAGCCTCAAGCCAGCAGAGCTTCTGTGCTTAGTTAGTTAACCAGACTGTGTTTCTTAAGACACTGTAGTCTACTTTTAGTCGGTTACAAATGTTGATGTGGCTAGGTAAAAAGCCTTACAGCATGTAGGCTAATCTTTGTCTAAACTAGCCATGGTATATTCTTATTAAATCATTGGTACTTGGAGTAAAATGATTGCTATGTAAGCCTCAGGGTTGGCCGTGTGGGCCACAAACAAGAAATTGTGATCAAGGAATAAGAAATGAAAGAGTCTTGCTTCACCTGTCAGTCTCGTAACACACAGGTACAGTATGGCATTTTAAGTTAGTTAACAGCACTAATGCAGACTTGCTTTTCTCATGCAGATGCTAAAAACAATATAGCACTGTAAATCTTCACCTGAGGTAGTGTCATTAGTGTGGTAATTACTGACGAATGTTTTCGTAAGCAGTGTGGACACATTCTGTGTCAGGTGGAATTTCACATTCGCTACAGGGCTACAGGGCTACGGGGGCGCTTTTCTTTGACTAAAGCTAATAGCACACCCAACCAGCTTCTCGGGTTAGGAAAATACTATTGTGGTTGACTCCAGTGGTATTTATTTAATTGTGACAGTTTTGCAAAACTATAAAGCTAATACCCAGAAATCCACATAGAGATTATTTTTGAACACGTGTTCTAAATTTAATTGGATTAAAATTAAAATGTAAGCTAAATGAAAAGAGGGATTTTGGTTTGTTTTGTTGAGGTAACTTGACAAGCACTCCATGAGAGATTCATGTGTAAGCTAGTGCTCGGTTAACTCGGTCACAGTGATAGGACAGTAATTTGGATTAAATGACAAATCGACATTCTGCCAATCCAGATTCCGCACATAAAGTCATATAGCATTGGTGACAGTGACTGCACATGTGTGTACACAAAAGCTGCGGTGAAGTACTGGAATTACCTGTCTGGGAGTGTGAGAGCGAGAAAAAAATCCAGCTGAACCCACATAAACAAATAAGGGCCCCTTCTGGACTCCCAGACCATAGGTTGTCTTCCTTCTGGCTTGACTTTTTGGGTTACAGTAAAATTTAGAGTTCATACCTTTGTCTTAGCGAGATGGCAAGGAAATGAGGCAATTGATTTAAATAGATATAAATATATACGTTGGCTCGCAGTTTCACACTGCATTACCAAAGAGGTTGTTGTCACCATCCGTGTTTATCAGTTTGCTGTGACATGCGACCTGTACTCAGTCATAGTAGCTTGGCTGTGACATGCTAGCTCAAAGATACCTCAAATCAATGTATATATTGACAATAATGTATTTCCGTCCAAATTGTTTTTTGTTCAGAAGAGGAGGCACTGGCAGTAGTAGTCCACAGACTATCTTCAGCCACAGCACATAAAAGAACATTAATTGAGAAAGAATACATATGTACATGTTTGTTTTTGTCCCCTACTCTTAACTGTAGTTGTTTAAGTAGGATTAGATAAGTCTGAGAGTACCAAAAGTGCAATTATATAAAAAAAACAACTTTATGCTTCCCTTTGAAGCTCATTAAATGTAAGTTGTGTTTTATTTAAATCATACTGTATTCGTTTTTATTTCTGAGTGCTATTTACATTGTAGCCAAAGGAAGCATTGATACTAATTTATAGCTGTATACAAGAAAGAAGCAGCTGGCTTGCTGGAGCTTTCCCAACGCGACACACCTTTTATTAGACCCGATTTCCATTGCTAGAATTGGTCCAGCTTGTTGTGAGAGTGTGAAAGAGAAGGAGAGATACTTGATCCATTCTTCCCATTCTAGTCACCTGCATTGGGAATGAAAGATAATGATATCCAGTACACTCCAATCCCTCTTCTCCCTCTCTCCTTGTGGTCTGTTGCAATTCTTTTGGTCCCATTTCCTCCTTTGTGCCTTGTTCTTTCATGCTTGTTCCATACTGTCTGTCTCGCACACTCTTTTCTTTCCTGGTTTTGACATTTCATCTTATATACGGTTCGCATGACTGAAACTCAAGGTCTAGAAGAGAAACACAGAAAACACAGAGGAGTCCATGCTTAAAACTGTAAAACCAAGTTGGTTCAATTGGATAAAAATGTTCACTCTACCAGTTGATATCCTACCCGGATTCTGACCCACCTCTGTGGCAGCCCACCCTCTCGTACTCCCATTCTCTTCTCCCTCCCCTCTGGATCAGTCAACCCTTTCTGTACCCCCCTGGTGCATTCTCTTTGGCCTCCTCCCTCACATTTGTCTAATGGAGGGATCGTTTTAATGGATTGCCCAAAGCAGCAGAGAGGCAGACACTCCTGCCACTCTACCCTTCCACTCCACTTCTATCCTCTCCATCCTTCTGTCTGCAACAGAAGTGAAAACATGTTTTGTTTTTTTTTGTTGTTTTTTTTAACTTTTCTTTGTCTTGTCGCCCAGGCAACCCCCTCCAGTTTGGAGAGAAACTCTTTCAATTGTATTGACAGAGTAGCAGGGGATCCCTGCTACCCTGTCACTACAAATAAACAACGAAGCGGTCACTTTGGTCAGCAAGAGGAGATCTTTGGAATAGTGGCGAGTGACCTTAAACTAGCCCCACATCTACGGAAAGGACTCTGATTTGGTTTGGAAAAAATACTTCTAAGGGGGAGTGGTAGAGAGAATGCCAGGTCGCTAAAAGCCTAAAGAAAGGTCGGTATACAGAGAAGAGAAAAAGGCCAAGAAGAGTTCAAAACTGCACTGGGGAAAAAAAAAGGTGGTTTAAAAAGAAGTCATTGCTGGGATTTGGCAGTTATACGAGTGCAGCGAGGAAGTGCAGCACATGAGTTTTAGGAAGGTCAGGCACAGAGAAGGGATGAGGAAGGAAGGGGGAGATAATTAGACTGTGGCCAGGGAGTAATGGCTAAAGGAGGATGTGAACAAATTTCATGGACTAGGGCTCACTGTGAAGGAGACATTGCATGTCATGAGCGTTGCTGTAAGCAAAGCGCAGAGAAGAAGTATGCCTTGCGGAGAGCATTTGAGTGTGCAACCCGGGAGGAGGCGTGGATACTGTGACTGGAAAAAGAGATGAAGAATTATTAGCTGGGAGCAGGTGGAGGCATGGAGACGGGAGAGAGACCAGGACTAAGTTTGTGGGTGCAGGTAAAGGCATGTGTCAGAAAGGCATGAATACATGTTGAGTGAGTTAAGAAGGAGAAGGACGGGAGTCGGGTGCTTTTTGCTCTTGCTGTTGACATGTTAGCCTCCTGTCTCTGTTTATATAACTGGGGATGTCCACCGGATATGGCTTGGTTGTGTCATGGATGCAAATCAATGGTTCTACTGTCCTCTGGATGAAGTTCAGAAGCAGATAGATATGCCTTGTTTTCTGCATCACCCTGTGTACACTGTTTGCCCTCAACCCCTAGTATGAAGTGTCATTGCAGCTTTAAGTGAAGTCGGTCTTCACCAGCCATGGATGCTGCCAACTCTGCCTTTTCTCACTCTTGTATTTTAATCTCCAGTTACCATTGTAGAAACTCTATGCTTTGCTTGTCATTTCAACATAACCTCTCTCCATGCCCATTTCCACCTCGTTCTCTCCCTTCCTCCCTCTGTTTTAACCAGCACACCTCACAGTTCACATGCATATACTGAACACCCGACTGAAAGTCTGCATATGAATTAATCGAAGCATTAGCTAAACTTGTTGTGCATGGTTTTGTCCCGTTAGAATGGTAAGAAAACCTTTTTGTTTCAAACCGTACTTACAACATACTCCACTTTGACAACATATGGCCGAAAATGCTACGCAAGATGCGCAACAGAGAGATGGGGCGAGCTGCAGACTTGGTAGAGAAGCATCTGAGAGATTTCAGTGAATAACCAGGTTCTGTGATGTTCTGACTTCTCAAATCAACATCTATGTAACACATAAGCACATGCAAAGTAGAAACTTCAGCCTATTACCACAGGTAACCCACACTGGTTTCATGTGCATTGCATATTCACAAGATAAAACTAATCTGATTAGTTTGTGAAACATCTCCTCTTCTTGTTAAGAAATGACATACTGCTCTTTTTATAATTGAGATTTTGGCAAATTACAAGTCAGTCTAAACCAGTTAATTCATGTTTTTGTATGGGCTCACTGTCTACATACAATCGATACCTGTTGGAAAGCAAGAATGCTTGTGTGTACTTGCGTTACTCTGGTATTTTCCTCATCGAAATGAAGTGACACTGACTCCTTCAATTGACAAGCGCAGTGTCTCACAGAGCAGCAGTTAATGAATACTTATTAATGGATTGTAATTCAGAAATTTGACATTTGCAGTGACGTCAGTCATGGGCTTATATTTCCTCAGTTTTGCGTTTAAATCAGTTGAAAGCTCAGTCTGTGCCAATAGTGTCAAGAATATGATAGAAAAAGAGCATTAAGAGCGTCATCTGCCCTTTTTCTTCCCGTCCCCTAACTTTTCGTCTCAGATGGTTTCTGTCCTTCGAAGGCAGAGAGGTTGGTTGTGAAGTCAGAGTGGAGAGTGAGAGAGCACAGGGAGAGTGGAGGAGCGGTTCGCTGTGTGTATTTTGTGCGTCTTCATGAACTTCTATACCGACTTGGTGTGTATGTGCACACGCCTTGTTTACTTGCTGCCTGGGTGGGCTGTGAGTGGGACTGTCAGAAACATATGCACACAGACTGAATGACGTCACTGTCAAAACATTCTTCCTGTCAGCGATCGAGGAGAAGTTGACAGGAGTGAAAGGTAGATGCCACATAAATTAATACGTTGCATGCAACCGGAAGGAACACTTTTACAAACCAATAGTCTATGGGGCTGTTATTGGCAGTGAAACTGGACTGGGTAGCATTACACTCAGGAAGGAATTGCCCTTGAGCTGCTTGCGTGAGTTTGAGTGCTCTCAGCCTGTTGTGGCATACTTTAAACTATGTTAAAAGCTTTTTTTTGGTAAATTAAAACTGATTTTGAATGCTTCTTTCCCCTTAGTTTATAAAATAGCTTTCACAGAATCAAGATGATAGTGATGATAATAATATGGTAAATTCTCAAATTTAAAGTGAACTCAGAGAAACTTCTCTATTGAGTAGAATGTGAAAAAGAGTCTTCAGTGATTCCAAATTTGAAATAAAAATGCAATCAAATCTGTCTCGCGTAAACTGCACAATTAAATACGCCAAGCTCAGATGGATGTCAGATATGGTTTGGGTGGAAAGGCTAAAAACCAAAAGCAAAATCTCATGTATGTAGCAGTGCAACACGCAGCTGAGCCCGGTAACAGAACAACATGTGTAGGGAATTAGTTGACCTACACCTTCCTTTTCATTTTCACAGTGCAAGTTCCTATTTTGGCCTCCTATGCAAACAGTAACTTTGCAATCGAGTACGTTGCGTGCGAGTTGAGAAGAAAAGGGTTTAGGAGCAACCTCAAGGACTGCAGCAGTACTGGAACAGAGACGAAGATAATGAGAAAGATAATGAGGAAGGAGATGTAGGAGGACGGTGAAATGGGAGCGAATCATTCTCATTTCTATATGCACACGTCAAGCACGTGTGAAGCAGGTAATGGCTGGGCAAGCGGTACATGCCCACCTATTTTAAGCCTGGATATCGCCTTGTTACTTGACTGCTTTGCGCTAAGGTGTGAAGTGTGCTGTGACATGTGTTCAGGGGGCGGGGTGATGTGAGCGGTACGTGTTGGTGTTACACATATGTTCTGTTGTTTTTTTTACTTTCAGTATATGTAAATAGGTAAAAGTTCTGCAGCAGTCAGTGTGGGTTCTGTCAATTTAGCCCTTTTTTCCTGCTGTGCTGGTGATTTGTTAAGTAAGCTTGTTACTTATCATCCACCTTATCTATCCAACCACCTTGTCTGTTCAACAGCTCTCTCCTGTGTTTTTTCTGTTTTGACTTGAGAGAGGAAGAGGCTGTTTAATAGAGAGACTGCAAGAGAGAGGGTGATGGAGATCATGGACAGAGATGGTGCGATAGGGCATGGAAAGGAAATGTGGATGCTGTGCGATAAAGCAGCAGGAATATATGGGAGAGAGACAGGCCGGCAGATAGGGAAATAGATCGGTAGCTGGGAGGGATGGTGATGAAGTGATGGAGAGTGTGAGGAGGAGGATGTGTAAGGAGGGTGTCTGAGTTGAGTGCAGGGGGGGGGAGGGATGAGAAAGGGAGGGAGAGGTGGAGGAAATGGATAGAAATAGCTGATGCACTCTGAGGCGTACTGAAAATCAATAGCAGCCAAGAGGGGAAGCCACAACCCCCACCCTGCTCCCTCTCTGGCTGTTCCCTCACCCTCCACTGCTCTCTCCCTCCAGTCGTTCTTCGTATGCTTTTTCCTCCACTCCATGTCCACTCCTGTCTCCTCTTCCTCTTCAGTGCCCTCACCCTTTCATGTGCACTTCCAGTCCTGTCCTCTTCTGTTGTACCTTCCATTTTCTTTCTTCTTGTCATCCACCTTTTTGTCCTTCA
The DNA here is from genome assembly GCA_030220025.1 of Chelon auratus. Classification (NCBI taxonomy): domain Eukaryota; kingdom Metazoa; phylum Chordata; class Actinopteri; order Mugiliformes; family Mugilidae; genus Chelon; species Chelon auratus. The sequence continues at coordinate 37,239 of JASGAT010379821.1, forward strand.
CACTCCCCACTTCATCCTCTCCTCCCATCACTGTTGTGTTGGTTTACCTGAATAAACAGCTGAAGCCAATGGCAGTTTTCTGCAGCCATTGGGAAGGTGTGCATGAGTGTGAAAACAGAGTTTTTTTGTGCGGTCGGCGAGCTTAAACTAGTGTTGATTGCTGTTACTTTTTCTACATTTGTGTGGCACACCTTTATAAATGTTACACAGAGCAGAACAGGCTTCAAAATCTGCTCCAGTTCCTTTTTGTTTGCTTGCATATATTTGTTTGGTCAAACTTTCAAAGTCTAGAGGTGGATTGTGGTAAATTCTACACTTGGTATATTTAGTCTGGCAAGTCAAAATATTTCACATTATTTACTTTGTATAGCAGAAGAAGAAATGTGAAAATAAATAATAATTTGGTAGCTCTCCACAATGACGCGGACTGTTTCCTGTTAAGACGACCATGCCTTTCTCTCTCCGTGATGGACACCATCTCACCCACCTTTAAATTGATAAAAATAGCAACTCTGCAGTCTATTGTTGTGAGAACAGTTTTCTATATTTATTGTACACATATTTCTTCTCCACAAATCATGGTCTATTCCCAAAAAGTGAATGCTCTTTTTCTTGTAAAACTGACATAAAATAACATCACTCTTAGGTTATAGATATTTTACAGTTACCGTAAAAGAAACAACTTGAAAATAGCGTGTAATTGTGACAGAAATGTAGGGTTGTTTTCTGTAGATATGCTTTTTCTTAACCATCCAATAATTTAGCAAGTTTCCTGTACTTGATTCAGTTTATTCTAGTAATTTGTGTTACAGTTTTTTCATCATTCAAGACTCTCCTCTACCCATCCCTTAATCTTTGATCCTTTTCACCATTTTTTTTAAACTCACATACACAACATTCATACCTACTTTATGGCATACGTCGCCAGTATCTTTCTAGAGGTGCATGTGGGACTGAGTGGTCTGTACTAAGCTACTAGTCTCATGCCTTGTTCGAACTTTGCAGTACAGGTGTGAACACACCGAAGACGTATTGAGGTCACATTTGTGAGATCGGATCTCCGACCACATTTGTAGGTCGCCTTGGCCACTTGTGACCACATTCTTTCAGCTGTGTGAACACGTAATGCGTCCTGGGCCACACTGCGCGCTGCATTTTCACACAGCCGATCGTCCAGTAAGTGAGGTCTGCTCATTAGTAATGAGAGCTTTTTAAAATATTCTGTCCTTGCAGCTGTTAGCTAGCTAACTAAACAGGAAGTCAATCTAAACATGAATTAACAAATGAAATTACTTAACATGAGTAGGCTACGTCAGATTCTGTCAATAAAAAACGTCTTGTGGTGAATTAAGTATGTGATCATGTTGATGTATGCAAAGTATCCATATGGAGTTAAATATTTCATTAACAGTCACAGAGTATTTACCTTTATTACCGGAGATTTTTCATTCACTGCAGATCAGCAGTGTTAAAACTAATACAGTTGTTGAGGTATCTAAAAACTGTCTGGAGAAAAATTAAAAAGTAACAACATGAGCAAGATATTACATATTTTTCCAAAAGTTGTACAAAGGGGATCATTATGACACACACACACACACAAAAAAAAAACACAGTGCTGTGTGTGGCTCCTAAACAGCAGTAGGTAGAGATCCATTAAAGCGAGCGACAATATTCATCTGGGTTCCAAATGAAGTAACTGACGCTGAACAGGGCCTCAGTGTGTTCATGTAGGCCAGGGGTGCCCACACTTTTTTGGCTTGCGAGCTACTTTTACATTGACCAAGTCAAAGTGATCTACCTTCTCTACCTACCTATATACACTATATTACCAAAAGTATTCGCTCACCTGCCTTTACTCATTCTATGAACTGAAGTGCCATCCCATTCCTAACTCATAGAATTCAATATGATGTCGGTCCACCTTTTGCAGCTATTACAGCTTCAACTCTTCTGGGA
>JASGAT010379824.1:2533-13685 GCA_030220025.1 Chelon auratus
ACTTGAAATGATTTTTTGGTGCAATCTTTGAAGCTACTTCTGCTGTCATACTTCACACAAGAAAGGATACAACCCTCCTCAGGATCCTTTTCACGTCCCTCTACAGTTCACACTATTGTTTGTAAAGAATAACCCGGAAATTATATATTACACATGTCGCTATACATATTTCTACATCCTCTCTACAGTGGCGGGTAAAGTGTCCAGTGTTGCTTGAGCAGTTCTCTGTCATTGGAGGGGTCTCAGGCTGCAACTAGATTCACAGCCACTAGAGGGCGACGGTGCCTCTTCCTGGCGCTGGCTGTCCCCCTGTTCAGGCTCATCAGACAGAAAGCTGGGGAAAGTCTGTGCTCGAGGGATGAACGTCATCGCCAGGCCGGTTCCTGGGGGGAAGAAAAATGGAGAAGGAGACATTTTTAGGGGAATAAAATAATGATTTGACTGAACTTTACACTCAAACTATTCTGCATTGTTTCTTAGACAATGTAGTCACGGCACAACTGTTGCTTAGTTACTGGCCAGTGTAGTATGTAGCAGAAATGATGATGACAAGAATAAATCTGGCCTGCTTCATTTAGGTAGAATATATTTTTGAGCCCTCTTATATATGTGCAATACAAAAATATAAATGGTAACAAGGGCAACAAGCAGCCTTTCATTTCAGATAAACAACTTAATTCCGCACTCGTCTTCTTTTTTTTCTTTTTTTTCTCCCTGCTCCTTCCCTATCCACCTTAATTCAAATTAATTGGACCAATTTGTCCTGCAGTTCATGTTGGTTAAATGCACCGAGAGGGAGCAATAGATGCTTGGGGCCGGAGGGCGGTTCTCATACCATTAATAATACATTAGGAGGGGCGCGTGGAGGTGGGCTCTGGATAAAGTGGCTGGCAAGCTGCTGATCATGCACCAAACTAGGAGGAAGTGGCCAGTGATCAATATTTCAGGGGGTGCAAAACCTAGCACAACACTGTAATCAACTCTAACCTACAGCATGCACGGGGCCCTGCTTATATCGCTGGCTGGGTGCAGGTTGCTGCACGTCGATATGTATATGGCGCCTCAGATCAATTCAGCTGCAGAGGTTAATTGAAATTTGATTAACAAATTAAAATTTTCTTTTTTTCCCAGGGCCACGCCGGCAAAATTGACAAAGGCATCATTTTCTTGAGTGTTGTTGGAGCTGAAATGCCCATTAGCGAGCATGTTTTTAAGCTGTGCAAGAGTTCACGACACACACGGCAAACACACACGCAGAGCAGAGGTTGTGTGTGCGCGCGGCGTCAGTCATGATGCCACCAAAGGGAATTGGGCCGCGAGACGCGCTGCCAACTCACCACGACGTGAAATATAAAACATGACCCAGTCAGCCTGGCAATCAATGTCAAGTGGCTGGGTGAGTGCGTGTCAGAGGCAGAGAGGGAGAAGACTACTGAAAGAAAAAAAAAAAAAAAAAGGTGTGAAGAGGGATGATGTAAGGAAAGACACTGGGAAAGAAAAACACAGAAAAGGCATTTTGCCATGTGAGTTGAGGGAACAGCTTGCCGGAAGAAGCGGAGTGGGGCCGGCGTGGGTGTGAGGATGAGACCATAACAGCATCAGCCATAACAGGTGAGTCATGCATACACACCTCTGTCCACTACTCTTTCTTTTCCACCACTCCCTGAAATTAAAACAAAACGGAACATGAGGCTGTAGTTTAAGGATTTAAATGCAGCTGAGCCTAAGTCCTAGAACAAAAAAAAAAAAAAAAAAAATCACTGCAGGTTATAAAAACAGGGATTCTTTCTCTTCCTCCCTCTGCGTTGTGCTTAATAGATTGCTGAAACCACTGGTGCGCAACCAGGCATATCCCTTTCACATCTTTGCCAAGACAATCCCTTTCCTCAACCAAGGCCAATTTAGGCTGGGGGAGAAGTAAAAACAGAAGGAGGCAGGGAGCCGAGTGCAGACACAGAGGGCGAAGCGGATCTCATCATCTCCTCGGGCATAAACTGCGGCGTTTGTTGCGCGGTGCCAGAGCCCATGGCGTGAGCTGCGCTCTTGGACACAAACGCAGTAGCGCTTGCACAAATACAAAAATATAAAAATAAATACAAACAGAGAGAGAGAGAGAGAGAGATGGTGTCAGCAGCCCTCCTCCTCCTCCTTCTATCCCTATGAGAAGCAGACAGTGATTTGTCAGTGCCTTTTCATTACCAGGGAAGGTCATGTCATCCTATCTGGCCCGGGGTGGCAGCTGCTGGGCCGGAGCACACGGGACAGGCAGGGAGGGCACTAGCATACACTGACAGAGAGAACACAGGGCCCGGACACACAGGCAGCTATTCATGCATGCATGTTGATGCACACACACACACCTGTCTGCACCTTTCAAAGTGCCACGACCCAGATGGCATCCTAGTAACAGCTGTAACCACAGGAACAGAGGTTGAATGTACAGTGAAAAGACTGTTGTGAAGCCACAGACGTTAAGTAATCAAACACCAATCCAGTGCACCAGGGTCAGTTCATTCCAATTTGGATTCAAATAATAAGTGATGACTGAAATTAGAAAACTTTCCCAGCCGAACACTTCCACCTGGCTGTGATGAATTTTTCATGTGCTCCTGTTTCCCCATCTACAGTCTTCCATGTCGCCTGTTGCAGATAAGATAGCGTTATCATCCTGCTCTTCTATCGTCTTGTCCCTGTGCCTTTGATACCCGCTGCCTCTCACTAACCCCCCACACCCCGTATCACTCCAGCCGATCAAACTACGAACAGCGCTGTTTCATTAGAATTGCTAATGCCACGGCACTAAACTGCAGAGCACAATAAAACGCGGGGTGATGCAAGACAGAGAGTGCGCGTGAAAAAAAAAAAAACATAAAAAATGCAGCAAAATACCAGCGTTCTCGTCCTTTTTTTCCATTCCAATATTAGAGTCGGTAATTGAACCTTTTCTGACCTTTTTCAAAACTTTAAAGTGCACTCATTTCTATGCATCAGCAACCTCTGAGAACACAGCAGCTTCTCTGAAATGCAAAAGAAGTGAATAACATTAAGAATAGAGGTGGAAGATAGTGGAAAGTGGAGACATTGTTTTAGTGTATGCCATGGTTTCTGGAGATTAAAACATCTATCTTGGGTNTTTAAAAAAAAAAAACAAAAAAAAAAAAAAACACATTCTCGGTTGGCTGAATTTTGTCTAATACACACTATATATTCAGTTTTTCTTTTTATGCCATGTCTACTTTCTTTTAAACATAACGACAATTATCATTTTCCCCTCCAAGAAAGCCACACTTTTGGGAGGTATAGTGGAGACTTTACCAGCTTAAATACAAAGCAGATGTGAAATATATTGAATTAAAAGAGTTACGCTACTTCACTGTCAGGTCCCAAAACAAAAAAAAAAAAAAACCTAAACAAATAGGTGAATAAATCTCTATAGGGAGAAGAAACTATGTTCCTTAATTATTCCCCCCAACCCGCAGGGTATTTGAAAGCAACCCGAGCATGACTCAGCAAATTGACTGTGCTGATTGGATATTCATCATGCACACAGCGATACAGCCAGGGAGCAAACACAGGCAGCCAAAAAGCTCGCTCCAAAAACACTATTCCTTACCTCAGTTTGGATCCAAATTATTATTCCAGGAAATAAAAGTATCACTATTACTAAAACATTTTTTTTTTAACAGCTAATTTGCAGCTATATCAGCTGAACGTGCGTCTAAATAAGCACATTAATCTAAAGACGGATTTCACGGTTTTCCAAGTGCTAACCAGTGAGCGCTACTTGTAGAGATCCCAGAGTTCACTGGGAAAGATTGTAGAATAGCTCATCTAATTTAAAAACTTAAACTGGCGATCACTGACATTTCTTTCTCGGCTGATTTGGTGACACGAGTAGTTACTGATGGGAACAGAATTCAGGGAGCAGCAGAACAAACTGTTGTCTTTTTAATAAATAATTAGTTCTGATCTGATTTCATGCTTTACACGGCACAAGTCCGCCAACAGCAAGGCATAGTGAAAGGAGCTGGAGGTGTGCAGCTCTTCATCTGCCAGATCACTGTGGCAGTCGTCTTGTTTTCGTTCAACGATATGAAGGATGTGCCAAGCCATCTGATGAAATTATAAAACTTATTGTGACTACTTCATAATAAGAGTCAACTTGTGTTTTGCCTTGTAATGCCTCTCTGTATAAGCAGAAATCTCGGAACCGATCAGCTACTGTCTGATGATGGTTTATTATTTCTGTGTTCGCATCAAGGTATCTGTTTATGAGATTACAGCTGCAGTAATGCCACATGCGCATTTTTCCTGGAAACGTTGCCACGGACATCCAGCTCATAATAGCGCAAATACATAAATATTACACCACTGTGTTACCTCAGCCAGTGATACACAATGATTAAAAGTCATCTAACTAACCCTAACCCTTTCAGCTAATGGATAAATGGTTGAAAATAGATTACTCAAAATAAAGTTAGCAAAAGTAATGCGTGTTATATAAAACTGACTGAACAAACATTGAAACAATATCGACAATCCTGTGACTTATCACTTGTTTTAGGTTTAAATTGACTTAACACATTTGTCTAGGTGGGTTGATGAAAGTGTACTCCAAAGGCTGAAAAATACAGAGCTAAAGGTCTCTGCACGTAAATTATATCTCTAGAGAGGTGGAGACCTTCTGCCAATAAGGAATCAATGCAATTACTGAATATGGCTGTGCTCATCAACAACAATGGCCTGCCACGTTAAAAGCAGCATCAGGCCCTGACATGCCTTTCACAGTCCAAACATCTCGTGTCGCAACAGGACTTCCGTCACTCCCCGGTATCATCTCGTCGTCCCCCTTGTTTGACGAGACCTATCGTCGTGTCCTCAAACACACTGACGCGTTCAATTTATTCATGGGAAAAGGAGGGGAGATAATGGCAGGGCTGAAAGTGCATGAGCAGAAGAAGGTGGAGGGCGGTTCTGAACAGAGAATGTGTGGGAGGACCAGTGGAGATGCCAAGGTGATGGATGAGAGAGAAGCTCCTCTGCTCACCAGAGTTTGGAGAGCAAGAGTTTAAAAAGGAGACTTCACAGAGGCCGGGCTTATAAGTAATGACCTTGAGGTTCTGGGAGCTTCTCCGTTTAATGTATATGAGTAAGGGGGAAAAAAAACGTGTTGATGTTTGGAATGGAAGACTTGCATTTTGCTTCAAAGCTTATCAGGAGACAATTAAATGATAATGAAAAAAAAAAAGAAAACAGCCTTAGCTTTTCAAAAGAAAGTTGTGACGTCGGAGCGCCTTTCATCTTTGCCTGGCTTTCTGTTTTGCTCTATCAGTGAAAGCCAAAAGGCCCATAATCCTGAGATAAGTCTACTAATCAACTAATACCATGGACGGAGCATAATCGCATCAGCTCACTAATCACCTTTCTGCCTCTGGTCCTCATCTAGACATTAACACACACTTCCTATTTCTTGCGTGTACATTAAGTGCACGGAAAGGACAGATTGTGTAAAGCTCGGATGCTACAGACCATTTTCAATTATATAAGCTAATTTATAGGTCTGTATGTGTTTGTCTCTGCTTTTGCTTATCAAAGAAAAATGTCTTCAGGTAATGGATTTAGCCATTTTCAGGTCATCTCTTGAGTTTGGTCTGGATTCTGGCTGGGTGGCAGGTTTTTGTTGTTTGCTAACCTGTAGTAGATTTTCTTGGATGTTTATGGTTTTTGCCCTGCTGCATCACACGGCTTCTCCCGAGCCTCAGCCGGACCACCACCCTGACAATATCCTGGAAGCTAAGCAGCCCCAAATCAAGATGCTGCCCATGATGCTGCCTCCACCGTACTTTACCTTTGAGTTGATCTTTTTACGTTCCGTTGCCTTTTTACATGCCATACATTTAGCTACGTGTTATTCTGAAACAATGAAACCCCTACAGAGAAAGGCTGCTAAACTAATGTGTTTCCATTTATACTCAGTCTGTTTTTGGACTGATGAATATCTGAACTCTTGTAGATAACTTTGAATTTCAGCTTCATGCAGATCAACAATTCTTGACTCGAAGTCTCTGACAGCTCTAATCCACCTCTGATCACGTTGAATTGACTGAACTCCAGATTTTCATACTCTAGACTCCAATTAGCTTTTGTTGATGCCATTAGCCTCGGGGTACACCAACAAAACAAGAACAAGAGGAATACGGTGATTCATCGTTACTAAAAATAGGCCCAGATTATTCATAACTGTAACTTAGAGGAAGCCCCGATCATATTTTAAGATACATTTGTAAATGCAGATCATTCCAATGGGATCACATTCTTTTTCTTGCCCCTCTGTATGCTAAAGAAAGAAGTGCTCCCCCTAGTGAGTGACTGCAGTATAGGTCTTAAGCTCCACCTCCTCCATGTTAGTGGATGGGATTCAGGCCAAACTAAAACACTAAAATACACTATTTTCCGAGAATAGTTTATCTCGTTTTAGGTAGTTAGTATAATACTGATGCATATTCAAGAGTCAAAGTTTCGTTTTAGCTATTGAAACAGGATACGACCTCATGGCGACTACCAGTTACGTCACCAGTTATGTCAACCGCTCCGTAAAGTGGTCCTGTAAGACCATGAGAGGGGAAATAATAAGTACTGTGTATACTCCAACATTTCTTTGTAACCAGTGAAGGTAGAGCAGAGCACAGAATTAATCAATCGGAAATGCAAAGGATGCTAGTTTAAAAATTGCAACTATTAGCTGGAGATATCTTTCATATTACTTTAAATGTAAATGTATAAATTAGCAATGGAGTTAAAAATGGAAAATAAGTCCATGCATGGTGTTGAAATGTGCTGGTCAACTGGTGTTTTTCCTTGACAACAGAAAGCAATAGCAACATGGTGCATATGGTAATTAGAACGTTTTGTACCTTGGTAACTGTAGAGATCCCCCACGCTGGTCTGACGCGTGATGTGCTGCCAGTAGGCGCTGCGTGGCAGGGAGATGGACTTGGTTAACGTCTCTCTGGAGTGGATCTGAAAGAGACAAAGGCAGCTTCTAGTGTCTCTCACTTCTCTGTCACTCTCAGTCGCTCTCTCGCAACAGGGGAAATGTCTGCGCTTATGTCAGTAAACAAAGAGCGCGAACAGTACGGCGTACTGCAGGTTGTTTCCACTCTGAGAGGCTGTTTGATGGGTGAGATGAGGATTCATTTGGGATCTTGATGTTGTTTTGCCACTTGTGCTTCAGATGTAAAGCCAGAAAACAGCTTGAAATATGTGAAATATATCTATACATTAGCAGAAAGTGCAAAAAATGTGTATTTCCTCTGTAGGAAACATTCTACTTGACCATTTTGTGGAGCTATTCATGCAATTTAAAGAGCTGAGGGTAGCAGCATTTGGAAATGTTCCCAAGTGGTGGGGTCCAGGAGCATTGGCCATATGGTCAAGGCTCATCAAACACTAGGCAGGCCTACATAAATAAAGAATACAGATGATAGCGGGGAGGAGGAGAGGAAGGAAGGAAGGGATGGATGGCTGTTGTGATGGAAGGAGGGAACGGAGGCCAAGACGGTGGGGTGTCTGAGGGCTCCTGGGCCAAAGCAGTGCTTCAGAGGGAAAGACCAGGCAGCAAATACCCAGAGAGTAATGTGTGTTCTTGTGTGTGTTTGGACATCTTGTGTGAAAATCATGATTTATTGCCTTTGTGTTCTCTGGTTTCTAAAAATAATTCTGCCAACAGCCTCAATGAATTGCTTGTTTGATCAGCTTAAATCAAACAGGCAGGGAAGAAGCCACTGAAATAACAGGAAAACAAGGCGATTTAAATTAAACTGCTATTTGTGGTGTTTTTGCAAATATTTCTCAGTGTGTCTTCCGGCATTAGGATATTTTAGCAATCATGTGAAAGCAGCACAATGAGAGTATTAAGGACTTATTCCTAAAACGATGCCATGTTGACACATACACTCATCTCTTTTAGCTGTTTGTACTGGTGGAAGTTTATCAAGTGCGGCTGTGGAGAGGAGATAAACAACCAAAAAAAAAAAAAATGTACAAACGTACCTGGGAGCTCTTCTCCATCTCCTCCATCATCCTCTCATGCTGCTGGGCAATGGCCAGCGTGGCCGAGTGGACCCGCTGGTAGATCATCTCCCCCTCCCGCGTCTGGAACGTGAACAAACCCTCTCCTGTGTCACACATCCTGCGCCAGGAACACACACACAGAGACACACTTTGATCGCGCTCACTCTTGGATCGCTGCTTTACAAATATGCATGCCTGAATGTTCGGTTAGGGGAGAGGCACGCTGCTATAATAGCCCGCCGAAGTCAAACACACAGATGCGGGAAGGAGATACGGAACGCAAACAAAGACGCGCATTCGCACCTGTCACATCATCGCCTGAAGGACTCTGTGGTAAGTGTTGATATCCTGGGATCTTTTGGAAACCCGAAGTTGCTTTGTGAAAAGTTTTTATAGCATTTCCAAAACTAACTTCCTCCCCCTCCCACTGCTAAGACTTCAATCTCACAAGACAACACAAAGAGCTCAAAATCTGCACGCACGCCCACCTGCCGGACTCAAAGGTGAACCAGGTGGAGTCTCTTCCGTATCTGCGCAGGGAGCTGAGAGGCCACATGATGAGTTTGAGGCGGGCGTTGTGAATGTCCCACAGGTAGATGTTTTCATGGGTGATCTGCATGGTGCACTCCCCGTAGATGTCCAGGTTAGGGGTGGGCATTAGGTACACGTTGAAACGTTCTGGAAGGATTCAATGTACACTCACAGTCAAGAATACCATTAAGACTCAGCACAAACTTCTTTTAGCACCCTGTATTTATAACAAATGCATTCATGCAGACAGTTCCTGCACGTCCAGCTGCAAATTTTCACAACAGCTTTACGAATTGTTCTACAGACCTTTCAGTCATATTTGCAGCAAAGTAAAGAGGCAGATAAAGAGTTAGCCACATAAAGTGAACATGTTTTGGTCTAGTTTTGTTTATATCTGAAAATGCACTGCACTTATTTCTCACTCACTGCCGTGTTAATAACAATTAGCTGTAAGAGAGGTTGGATTTGGAGCACGGGGGAGTCGATTGCTGGTTGATTTATGTTTGGTTATTTGTATCTGTGCGCTAACAGGAACTGGCAGTTGGTGCTGGGCCAACTGATGCACGTTCTTGTACTGATTTCTCTCTCAGGGATTAAAGACAACTATGCTGAATATAGTATGTGCGGTCGTGCACCCTTATCACCCAGTAGCATAAATTATCCCCACCTGTTTGTTCATTTAGAGCCTGCGAGCTTCGTATGAGGCCATCAGACCCTTTTTTTAAAAAATAGTGTCGTTGTCTTTATTCCTTACTGCATGGAGATTTATTACGTTCAACCGAACCGTTGCGTGGAGTGCCTCGGTAAAATTAGACTTTCACATTCATTTAGATATGCCAACGCCAGAATAAATATTTTTTCCTATAAAAATTTACGAAACAATGCCAAGGCTGCAGCCGATCGCAATAAAGGGTACTGTTTAAATAAAAAGCTATAGACAAGAAATATTAATGCTGTTTTTACGGTGGACAGAAATACCACAAATCAAGCCTCACAAACACCAGCAATGGCTGGTTGTAAAATATCAACACGCTGCCAAACTCTAGAGAACGAAACATATTCTTACTACAATGTGTCACCTTTTTTTTGTAGCTGCTGTACTTAACTCACTTTTAATTAAACACAACAACCCGTGCAAATGTTATTTAGAATAGTACTTTACCTATCTTCTACTATAATGAGTCTAACTAGCCGACCGGTGAGTTGGACTGGGATCAAGAAGCCAAATCTGCCTGTTCACATTTAACTATCTCTCTGAGGCAGACAGACGGAGAGAGAAGGAGAGAGAAAGAGAGAGAGGGTTCTCCATAATCTAAATTAGTTCTTACTAATTACGCTTAATGATTCAAAATAAGCCTTGTGTCTGCAGTGGATAGAAAATGGCAATGTCACGGTGCAGCATATTTTTAGGGATAGTGAAAATGAACTCTGATCTAATTATCGGGCCCTGCCGTTTAGGGAGGGAGACTCTAATTGAAATCACAGGAAGAAGACATTTTTTTTCATCCACTCAAAGACACAGCGGAGAGGTACACATTCGTCTCCACTGCACACTGCCGAATCCTGTGCCTCAACGCCCAACAGCAGGATTTCAGCCTCGACAGAAGGGCGAGGGATTGTGTTGCTACAGTTCAATTGGTTCACCCCAGCACAGTCAAAAACTCGGATATTTACATCTTAAATAAATGAGGCCAAGTTACGTTGAGGGTGGCACTTTACGGTGGCAGTGAAATGAAAAGGGTTGGAAAGACGGCAGATTCTTTTCAATTATTCGCCCTTTTACAATTTTAAACTGCTTCTTCTTTTTTGCCTGTTGCCTTTTCGATTTCCTCCGCGAGTTTACAAATTACACAGAGAATGAGCTTCACCGTGAGAGCAGGGCCCCGTTGTCTCCTCTCTTTTCCTTTTCCATTTCCTGTGAGTAGAATATGTGGGGAGGCACATTTATTTCACATGGCTTTAGGAGCCATAATCTCATCCATCTCTATGACAAGCTTCATTATGAGGGAAGCCAGTGATGCACAGCACTTCTCATTAGGCCTGGAACACAGCCCCGGCCACAGCCTGTGACCTGTGCTCACACACACACAGGTTTCCTCCAAACATACTTCTGAAGTCGAACATCACATGCTAATGTATCTAAAGACTTTAGCTGGGGACTTCGGATCAGATATTGACAATAAATGGCCCTTATTAGCCAGGCCTAATTGGACAGTGTCTGTTCCACTCCCCTAACCCTTCTAGGTCTCAGCTGCTTTAACACATATGGGTACAGACTGCAACTGCTAACTGCTTGGTGGTGGGCTGAGTGAGAGAGATTGACCCTGAATGGCTGGCTGTGTTAGCAGGGACTAATTGGGCACTCACCGTTCTGCTCCCGCTGCACCCCCGCTGCTAACAGGTCTGGCTCTCCCAGGCTGATGTCGTTGAGACGGCTGCCGAGGCACTCCACGCACAGCAGCTTACACCATTCCTCTGCATCCAGCTCTGCACACAGCCACACAGCGGCACAGCGTTACACCATGTCCACCAACAAACACACACACAC
>JASGAT010379832.1:0-13574 GCA_030220025.1 Chelon auratus
GGTGGGAGGAAGCTGGAGTACCTGGAGAGAACCCACGCAGACACAGGGAGAACATGCAAACTCCACACAGAAAGGCCCAGCCGGCCCATGGATTCAAACCCGGGCACTGTGAGGCATCAGTGCTAACCACCACAACACTGTGCCGCCCCATGCCTTAAGATTTGCAAGTTAAATGTTTTGAAAGTCTGACGTAAACTAATCACTGTCAGTATTATATCATATCACACTTTACGCTCTTTACACTGAATATCAATCACATCGTTTCAGATTTGTCGCTGTTCCCCAGGTGTATCCGTTTGCTTTAAGGTCTGAAACTTGCTCCTGAAAACTGCCGTTTGCATATGTATGCAAAGGGTGAACTTTATTTTGAAGCACGTACATTTCCACTCATTCTGAGCTGTCCTTTCAGAGCCAACTTTACAACGGCCAGTTCTCAGATAATTGAGCAGAAGAGGCTAATGGGCCCCTCCTTAACAAAAAGCAGGCTTGTGCACGGTTTACAGTTAAATCTTTTACCTTTGCATGCATATTTTGGACTTTTTTAATGTGTGTGCATGAATTGTTTGTGTCATCCAGGTCATGGTATATCCAAAATAAAAGTGAAACAAAGGAATCTGGACTTGTAGAGTTGCTTGAAGACGTTTCATCCAAGTATTTTCTTCAGTTCTTAAAGACTGGCAGGTAGTGTAGTTGGGGTTTAAATAGATGAAAGTATCTGGTTGTTACCAAACTCATGCAGATTTCATAGATGTTCCTATTTAAACCTCAGCTCCCCACCAGTCTTTAAGAACTGAAGAAGCTACTTGGATTAAAAGTCTTCAAGGAACTCCACCAGTCAGCTCTGCTTGTTTTTTTTAGTGTGTGTGTTTTCTTCTTCCTTCCCTCTAACATCCACTTGAGTGTTTAATAAATCATTTGAAACTGATTTAATTATACTTCTCCCAGAAGAAAACCTACGCTGATTCAAACCTCAGAATATTATTTGTAGGTTTTTCAGCCGCTCCTCTTTCACCACCCTCCTCTTTTTCACTCTCAGTTATCCAGCAAACCCTTCCCTGCACACGGCGTCCTAAATAGACCGGCAGGGCAGTGTGAATCATTCATGGCTAGACGGATGGAAAGTGTGAGGGTGAACCCGTGTTGCCCAGAGCGTGAGGGGACCTTGACTCAGTCGCTGGCTCTGAGACAGGAAGCCGGCGCCCGCTTGGAGACGGAAGCAAAACACGAACATATCCAAACTGAGTGCAGCGACAGATACAGTACAGAAAGGGACGGTGAAGTGAACACGGTGCGCTGAGCTGACACATATTTAACCATGAAGTTCCTGTTGATGCTGTAGCTTTGCAAACATCACCACCCTAACCCTGTGTGGCAAGAACATCACTACAAAGCTCTCCTCTAAGCGCTCCTTCTTTCCAAGCTGTTCCTCTCATCCTTTCATCAACATGTTTGGCCTGGTGTCGCCTTCACAGTCTCGTTTTTGATGTTTTAACTCAAAAAGAACAATCCTGATTGCAGACATGATCATAACAAATAAAGGTTCCTTCGTCTAGGATCAACCACACGATGTGTTTGACATAAAACTGTTTTTTCCTTCAAACAGACTCGTTTATCCCTAAATTTAAGCCGTTGTGTTCAGTTTTCTAGAATAGTTTCAAGTTAAAATGACTCAGACTGCTCATTTTTTTCTAACCGTAACAGCCCCAGGAATCCTCTCCAAAGCTCAAGTTATTTATTTATCAGTTACATCTGAAGTGCGCATCCAAACCCCCCATTCCCTAACCCCACCAGCCCCTCCCTCCCTCCAGGTCTGGCCTTTGTGTCTGTGTCAGTATCTCCAGCACCAGTCGTGGTTTAATTCCCGACCCTGGTGACAGAGCTAATCTCTCTGGGGAGACGGCGGATTAACAGCAACTTGTGTAAAGCTCCTCAGACTGCCATCAGCAGGGATCCCTGTTTATTGTGGGGATGCTGTCAGTACGAGAGAAACAACGACGTGATCAGAGAGAGAGGGAAGAAAATGAATGTCTGAGTAGTTCACCTGCAAATGCAGCCGTACAAAATGCCCTTTAATTACTGGTCATCTTTCATTTATTGCTGCCTGTTTGGTATTCTACAAATGCCAGTGTTGCGTTTTAAATACAGGCTCATACAAAGAGACTACTTACTAGAGTAGATTCATTCATGCACTTTACTGAAAGAAACTGATCTGTGGGTCCACATGGACATTCAACCGAGCTATAGAAGTTTGTTTTTTACTTCTTTGTCAAAAAAGCATCCACCAACTCCACCAACTATGGGTCTTCAGCTAGCTATGAGGAGGTGTTCACAGCTACATACATAAAGCCAATGCAAAGTGTCAAAAACTGTCTCTAAAACCAAATCAGGTTGCCTGTACCTTCATGTGAAGACGTCCATCTTTACAGCAGAAGTAAAGATGTAACCGTCTGCCTTTGCGTCACTCGTCTGCCTCACCTCCACTCATGCTCAACATCTTTGCACATTTCTAAGTTAGCAAGGAGTTAAAACTTATCGTGTCGGGCTCATGATGGTACCGACATCCTGGTAAAAGCCACGGGGACCGTAGAGGACGTTTATGGAGGAAGTCAAGAGAAAACGCGGCAGAGCAAGTAGCTGGGAAAAAAAAGTCTGGAGATCCCAAACAGGGTTTTCATTTGTTGGCGATACTGTTCTGAAATAAAAGGCTACAAGACAGATGCCACACTGGCCTTCTTGAAACTGGACTGGTCTTTAATATTCGTTGGATCCCTACGTCTTGTGTTGTTGCACTTGTTTGATGTTTGGCTGTGTTAGCCAAAGTCAATCAAAAAGGGCAGTGATGTCAAAGTGAATTCAACTCAAAAATTGCAAGAGCACCAGTACCAAAAAACGACAGCTGCATCTACACCTAAAATACTTCCGTTTAAACGTAGCTTGAATGCATTCATTTTTTTGCAGAAACACGGGCAGTAAAACGATCAGCGGTGCTGGCGGGACCACAGATTCTGCAACGCTTCAAAAAGATTTGCGTTTCACAAAGTGAGGTCACAAACAGAGGGCGATGGGAAATACAGGCGTGCAACAGAGATCTCATAGCTGCAAGGTCACAGGTTGCATCTCTGTAGCAGATGGCGTGTCTTCACATTGAAGCCCTTCATGATAAGAGAGTAAACAATAGGTGTGTTTTTATTTTTTTCCTCCACTGCCCTTCGTATTTCATCACTGTTCTCCTATAATACTGTTACAGATTGAGATTCAACTGCAAATAGCTGCTAATGGTGCACCGAGCCGCTATCCTGAGGCAGAGATGAGTCTCCAGAGGTCTTATATATTATGTTTTCATTTTCAAACTTGTGTCGTCAACACCTGCTGATCACTCCAGGTAAATTTATCCCTCTGGAGAAACAAAAGGATTTGTAGTACTTTTGACATTTGCAGTAGTACTCCACAAGACATGTTATCTGACGTGTACACTGTAATATTTGCCAGTTGTCAGGAGATCGATATCAAAAATTTTGATTTTGCTTGGAACAAACAATTTGAACAACAGAATATCTATGAATTGCCCTTTCTGCTGTTTTAATAACTGATCATTTATCATTTAAGTTACTCGCTGAGGGAAAATATCAAAGAATCACGGGTCCAGCTTTTCAAATTTGAGGCAAATTTTTGTTTTAGATCAAATTTATGCATTTTAGCTATTGGTTAGAGAATAAAAACAATCTGGAGCCTTCATCCTGAGCTCTGAGATGCAGTGCTGGGCATTTTCTCTACGTTTTCAAACCAAAAAACTAGCCCAACATGAATATATTAATCCGTAATGGAAAATAATTGCTAACGGCGAGCCCACTGCCGGATACCGTGCACGGCGATTCCTCCACATATTGAAATATGACTCCACCTCTGGGATTATTTTCGCCTCCTCGCAGCAGCTCAGCCACATTTCCATGTTCTTTGCATGATTGGTTTTCTTCCACTTCAACACACACTTGCGCGCCTGCACACTCAAAAACCACACACACACACAGCTAATTCTTCTTCTTCTTCCTCATCATCATCCAAATGCAGTGCCCTCTCAAGCCAGTTAGCATGCGTTAGTAGCAGTTGGTCGTGCAGGCTGGCGTGCCGGCTGCAGCACTGGTGCGGCTGGTTTCACTCCCCTGGGACTCCGCCAGCCCGAGGGATTAACAGGCTGTAGTTACACAGTTGTTACTCTGCTGGGGCTGAATGGAGGGGGATGCTGTGGACTCTACAGCCTTGTCGTGCACCTCCCTCCTGGACCCCTCATCCCTTTTTACACTCCCTTGTAATTCTCTTCTATTTCGGCCTCAAATGTGTAGACCATGAAGGGCAACCGGAATATATGTGGGCTGTAATATTATGTGTGTCACTAGTGAGTTCTATCTCTCCGAGAACCAGCTGGAGTCTTATACCATCAAAGTGAGTTTTCAAAAGGCCCTCCCTGAGGTGAGGATTATGGCTGAGGTTATGGCTAAGATAAGACTTAAGGTTTGATAAACTTTAAGACGGGTTGAGGATTTGACTTTAAGTAGACACAGTTGAGGTGAGGTTAAGGACAGGACATAGAGTCATTTAAAGGTTGAATAATTAGGTCAATTAGGAGTTTAGGGGTTTGGTTTTGTTAGAAAAAATCGAATCAAATCCTGCAAAGAGGTCATCTCGCCACCATTTCCCACCATCTCTAATAAAAAAGACATAAAACAAACAGGCTTCACAGCAAAGGCTTGTGACATCCCACATCTGTTTTAAGGTTTACAACTCATGTACTTCCTATACTGTAACGTGTCCAGATATTTGAATATGCTTCGAATAAACTGAACACTGCTGTGGTGGGAAGCAGCAGTCATTGAACCAACTCCCGGTCACTAGGGAGCTTCAGATCAAAACCAGAATCAGTATTCAATTATAAATAAAAGAGTTTAAAGTAAATCAAGGTGTTAGCCTAATAATATAAAAATAATATAGGGATTACATTTAGTTAATTTAGCATGAGGATTCAGGTAAAACATTTGGGGCCCTTGCCAATGCACCAATCAGCCACAACATTAAAACCACTGACAGGGGAAGTGAACAACGTTGACCATCTTGAGACAATTCAGTGTCCTGCTGGGAAACTTTTGGACCTGACATTCATTCATGTGGATGTTACTTAGACACGTAGCACCCACCTAGACCAGACCAGACACCCCCACCCCATAGCAATGACACTCCTTGATGGCAGCTGCCATCCCCAGCAGGATACACAACTCAAAAACAAAAACCATAAAGAACAGCACAAGGTGTTGACCCCTCCAGATTCACTCGATCCAAAACTGATTACGCATCCGTGGGATGATCCACAGGGGCCCCTCCCCTCAACCCATAGCACCCACTAACAACATCCTGTTTCCAGACACCACAGGACACCCTCAGAAGGCCCATGTCCATTCACTGATGAGTCACAACTGTTTTGGAGGCACAAGGGAGACGTACACAACATTAGGTCATAATGTTATGCCTGATCGGTGTATGCAGTCAATGGGGCATTAGGGTTAGAGTTAGGGTTAGCATATGCATGTGTCTGTGTTTCAGTGCAGAAGTAAAGCATTTAGATAATGATATCAGCAGTATGTATAATGTGTATCATTTACTCTCGCTATAAGAGAGAGTAGATGAGTGAAAGCACATCAGCCAGGATGTAACAAAGAGAGAAAAACACGCTGCTACAATCTCACTACATGACCCTGGAAGAACTGGAGGGAAGAGTAGAATACAGTGTACTCTGACACGCCCGTTTGCGTAAGACACTGATGCATTTTTGGAACAAGACATCACAGGGTGACATCACCCAAAGAGTCCTGTGTGTGTGGAGGAAAACACATTTTGGGGGTGGAGGATGAGTAGGAATGGGAACACAGCGCCGAGTGTATTTTCAGCAGCATCTGTACTCAACAGCTTGGCCTATTTATGATGTTGCTCAAAGACCGTAGCTCGGCGCAGAGAGAGCCGCGTCTGGCTCTGGTAATGGGATTTAACAGGAAGTGCGGTGTGACCAGCGAAAGTGGGCGGCTGCGTGGAAGGGGCAGGGCGGGGGAGTGGAGCACAAAGGGAGCTGCGACGGCCGCTGCTTGCAGATAAACCCCCTTCTCAGCCCTGACAGAGGAGGCTAAGACTCCAGCACAACAGAATAAATATCGCTCACCCGGCGGGAGAGCTCAGAGAGATAAGTCGCTCTGAAATGTTTAGAGGCAGATTATATTAGTGAGATCTGGATGAATGAGCGCTCAATCTGGACTGTAATCCGTTTCAATAAATTCATTAATGCCACACATACAAGCCTGAGTGTCAAAGGCCTTCCTTTTGTCCTTTGATTTAATTTTTTCCAACACATTCTGGCGCACAAGAGTTTTCTTTCAAAGCTCCTGCAACGCGAGGATTTACGGGCGCCGTGTTATTTTTACACGGACGATCAATCTCTGGCTCGCAGCACCTGCAGTAGTCTAAATATACCGCATCTGGATCTGCTCCATCAGCCAAATGTGCAGCGTGCGACTCAAACGAAATTCAATTTGCAGCTGAAAATGGTTCACAAGCCTCCAGCCCCGGCTACAGCGACGCCACTGCGAACGGCAGCAGAAGTGATTTTTCAAAAAGTCCTAAACCAATCAAAGCTAAATGACTTAAAGTAATCCAGTGGAGTGCGCCACCGTGCAGTCGGTGCACATGTGTGTTCGCAGGGACACGTGTGCACATCTGCAGTCATCAGTCTTTTCCCGGTATATGAGGCTGCGTGTTGGTGGGTTTATGCGCTGCGTTATTACTGTGCACGCACTGCGCAGTGAGACGGGCTGGATGCAGCAGTCTGCGAGGTCACTCCAATGTCAGGGCATCCCCAGCGGATGGGAGCATCTTGTAAACAGAGACCAGCATCTCGATCGGTCCTGTGCCTCGACATCAATATCTGTCTCCACGTCTGTGCTGCATGTCAAGTCCTTACAGTTAGAAGCAAGAGAGGCCCGGCTCCTAAATGCAGGACTGATGCAAGGGCATGACAGAGTTGGTGAAATATAAAATGTGCATTATTAAGGAGACTCGATTGGGCCTTTCTGTGTGGAGTTTGCATGTTCTCCCTGTGTCTGCGTGGGTTCTCTCCAGGTACTCCGGCTTCCTCCCACCGTCCAAAGACATGCTGGTTAGGTTAATTGGTGATTCTAAATTGACCATAGGAGTGAGTGTTAGTTGTCTGTCTCTCTGTGTTAGCCCTGTGAAAGACTGGAGACCTGTCCAGGGTGTACCCCGCCTCTCACCCGATGACAGCTGGGATACACTCCAGCACCCCCCGCGACCCTTCACAGGAACAAGCGGTTAGAGAAGATAAATTAAGGAGACTGCTTTGACTTACAAACCCAAAAAGAGTTCTTCTCTAATACGTAAGTTCCTCAAATCCTCTGGGAAGATTTTTAGTTCAGGGTCTGAGCTTTTTTAAGCCAGTTACTTTAGTGTTTGCTTCCCTCTCTCTTATTTATTTGACCACCAGCAGATAAACTGCTATAAATGATAAACACACTGGAGATTTTAGAGGTTGGAGCCAACTGTTTGACTCGGACATACTGTAAAAGGTTGAGGGGAGTTAATAGTGGACTTAAATTTGTCAGGTGGACGCAATAACTCAAGCTCCACAGCGTAAAATGCTTGGTGAGTCTGCCACCTGTGTGCATATAAGCAATCATCTGCTTTACGTCCCTTGTGAAGCTAAAAAAATTTTTTATTGATGCTGTTATTTCAGTAAAAATAGACATCACTGGGGTTCTTTTTTTATTCTTTATGAAGGAGGATAGAAGGAAAATTAAGTCTTTTGGTGATTCTGGTTTCCAGATATGTCATTAAAACATCAAGTGGATCACCCTTGGTACAGCTAAACCCAACCATCTATTACCATTTATCCTGAAGAGGGTTGCACACAGGGCTAACACAAAGAGACAAACAACCATTCACGGTCACATGCACCTACGGCCAACTTAAAGTCACCAATTAACCTAACATGCATGTCTTTTGGGTGTAGGAGGGAGCTGGAGCGCCCTGGGAGAACGTTGAGAGCATGCAGACTCCACACAGGAAAAACCCGGGGCTTAGCCAGAAAATTTAAACAGAAAAATACCGTTATCCACCGCTTTAACAGTCCTCAATGTCATATTTTTTGAGTTTGTGAATGCAACATAATATTCATGGTGGAAACGATTCATGTCGCCCGGCAAAATCTAATACATTGGTTGTCTGTCAAGGATTTGTCCACACAAAATCAAATCACAAGAAAAGAGTGAAAGCTCTTTTGCATTTTAATATTCTACACAGCTTCAATTTACAGTAACCTTGTGTTTCTACAGGCTGTGAGTTAACAGGTGTGCTTTGTGTCAGCAGTGTTGCTATTCCTGTTAGCACACCCAGAGACTTGCAGGTCCTGCAGCAGCCTATAGATTAAGAAAGCAGCAGCTCTCTCAGGAGTCGTCTCTGGTAGCTATAGTTACGCTGACACGCTGCTCAGGTTGTATATCATTATATCTGTAAGGCAGCATGAGAACAACATGTGTGTGTGTGTGTGTGTGTGAATGAGCGTTTGTGTATGTGTGTGTCTGAAGGAGGTCGTGGGTGAGCAGCGGAGGGTCGCTCCCCGTACTGTTCCTCTAAACTGAGCCGACCCCGACCTCCGTCTGAGACCCCGACATGCATTAAAGAGGAGCACAATAGAGCTTTTATGGGGCACGTCACTCACGCTTTACAAATCCCCCCCAGACGGCCCAACGGCCTGGCATGCTGCTCGTGGAAAACACGCCGCCGCTACCGACAACTGGCACAAACCAAAAGGAGGCTGACACAACTTACTGTATCTGAAAACTTGATTCTTCTGATCTTGTGCACAGAAACAGAGCAGTGTTGTCAGTTCACGCTGATTCCAAATAAAAAAAAAAAAAACAGGATTCAGTAATTACCTGCTAATGATAATTAGCAATTTTCTCAATCACATTATAAGTGGTTAACAAGTCAGCAAACATAAACAACTGTGCTATAACAACGGCAACATGAACAACACAACACCAGCCTTGGGATGTGCACGTGAGCATCTGTTACATGATGCATTAACTTGCCGGTGAACCGGTTCTCGAGTGGCTTCTCGAGCGTAGCGCTGACTCTGCAGATCCCACGGTAAGGAGGGAACAAGAGGCTCTGCTTCAGAGACTGCTCCCATTGTCAACTTTAGCTCCTCTCAGATGTATAATTACAATCCGCTCCAGCCCGAGCTCCTGTCGTCACACACAGCTGGGTCCAGGTTCATTTTTTTATATATATATTCTGTTATTCTAGCTTTTTATTTTAGCTAAAGCTCGGAAGAGCGCGTTAAGAAGCTGAATATTCATATGTCAGCATCAGCAGCCAAGAATGAAAAGTTCAGTGCCAGTGGGGCTCATTTTTTTGAGGATTCTTGAATTATAAGTAGAGTAAAGATAGTAAAAAAACAGAGTAAAGTGAGGGCACCTAGAGTCCTCTTTTCCAATATCAAGCTCATGGAGCATGCAGCCGATAGACACTACCATCTGACAGTCGGCATCTGCTAACGCTCTGTGTCCTTCAAAATGGGCCCTGAGACCCATGTTGGGAACCTGTTTTTGATTCGTTTTTTCCTTGCTAGTGTACTGCTAGAGACTTAAACACGCACAGACGGTACGGTGCATTAACTATTTTACTTTCTGAGCCTCCAGTAATTAGCCAGTAAAGGCGTCTCTGCTGGTTCACAGTCACAAGCTACACTACGAGGCGGTTACCCCGTGAACAGACATAAAAAAGCAGTAATTCGCCTCTCGGTAATTAATGACCCATCGCCTGGCTGGGCTGTCGGTCACTGGTTGCCCTGGTAACGGAGGGTTTTAAGCAGCCCAATCAAAAAATCTGACCAGGAAATAGAAGAACTGAGGCAAGGAGAGAGAGATTGAGAGGGAGAGAGGTCGCGGGCCAGTCGATGAGTATTGTTTTTGCTTTTCCCTTTTCCCCAAATGCATTAATATTATTATAAACACCTTCAATTCGATCATCAAAAAAGAAATAAAAATAAAAATGAGTGCAAATGCAGGATATAGATATATATAAAAAAAAGTTGAACCAAAAGAGATTTTAAGCTTTGTTGGAAAGTTGTGCTGAGAAAAGTGGAAATGGACTTTGCAAAAAATGTAATGCACGCTACATGAAGCAAGTTAATGAAACCCAGATTTGTGCAGAGCGACGCGGACTGTAATGTTCCACGAACGAACACATGAAGCCAACGTTTAATTTTCACATTTTCCACATGGAGTATGGGTACAGCGGCTCCTCGCGCTCTTTTTCTTCTGTGAAAGTACCTGACAGCTGAATTTGTACCACGGGCTCTTTATCACACTGCAGCCAGTTTTCAATAATTGTCGCACACCAGTCAGTGATGGATAAAAAAAAATAAAAAAATAGTGAATTAATTTGCTTTTTTCAGTCCTTTCTCGCTCGTGTTCTTTCTCGAGTAGCTCATATTAGTCTGAGGAGCACAGTGGCAAACGGGAGTGTTTAACGTGAGAGGAAGCTTCAACCTAGATGCTCTCATTCTGTCACAACCACATCTACTCTACATGAGGTTTGAAAAAAGGCAAACTGTTATCACATATTTTCTGTTTCTTTAACCACAAGCATTTCTCTGACATCAGTTCACCTGTAGCTGCTTGGCTAAAACTTTCATTTGCCCAGATTCAATAAAAGATAAACCTCATTAATGATATACTGTTTATTTGTCACTACTGTCACAGAAGTGGGAGGAAACCTGCTAGGGTAACTAATAATACCAAGAACCTTCTGTCTTTCAGTTGTTTGCCGAAGCAATTTAATTAATTAAAGTGTTTTTGCGTAACATTATGCCACAGTTATCTCTCTTATTTCCTTTATTTAACCGTGTTAGTGCAGAAACAGGAGGTAATGGGGTGAGAGAGGGGACGCAGCTCTGTAGCCTCAGTTTATTGGGCACCCACTCAACCAGGTAAGCTAGCGTTGCATCCCTGCAATGTCCTTCCCATCGTTCTCGTGTGTATAATATATATTTACTTCTGTCTCTATTTCTTGTGCAAATTTTGCTTATACTATTTGATTTTCTTTTATTTTACTACATTTTACTACATGTGCAACTGTGAGCAATTTGTCAAAGTCTAAGTCAAAGTCTGAGCACGTAATTCTTGAGTTACGCACAGAATAGTGGCCTTTTAATTCTGGTCAGTTCATCCTTGAGCCTAAGTAAAAAATCGCAAGTCGTTCTTGAAACATCTCGAGAACACAGGCGTAAATAGACAAGTCAGACCTTCACAGTGCGATCTGCAGTAAATGAGTGTCGTAGGGCTTCTTCTGTCCCACACAATGAGATCTCATCTATACCATCCTATGAAATGTGATCTTCAGATCATCTTAAGATGCCTTGAAACGTCATCAAACACTTCAAAGGACGAGCTGACACACGGGAAAGTGGCCATGATAAAAACTGAGCCGCTGTGGGCTTGGTTTAGACCTCTCGTCGATGTTGTCGGTTGACAAGAGCACAACTGGTAACGTCTCCCCCGTGGCTAAGGGAGAAAGATGGTGGTAGTGGTAGTAATTTCGTTGACATGCGATGACAATAAAGCCTTCTGATTCTGAGTCTAACAGGGAGAGCGGACCCCCGACTGCTGCTAGAGGCTTGGGGAGAGAAGTGATGATTGATATTTCTGTTGTACAAAGGGACACGAGGGGACGGCCGGGCAAAATGAACGGACATCAGCGAACAAGACCCAGAGACTAGTGTCACTTCCACACAGCTCCTACTGTCTGTGTTATAAAGTGTATTGCAATGGTAGGGTTTTTTGTTTATATATTGGGGCTGAGGGTGTGAACAGAGGGATTTTGAGCCTAGCCTAGTGTAGCTTAGCACAAAACATGAAAGCAGGGGGGAAACAGCAGGGAAAAAACAACAACTGGCCATATGACACTATAAAATGACAACTTGACGCACTCCTAGCCAAGCTGGCTTTCCTCCTGCAAAGTCTGTAGGGAAATAGCCTAGCTTAGCATAAAAGCTAAGAGCAAGTGAAAACAGTCAGCCTTGCAACTACCTTTGCTTAGCATAAAGGCTGAACTGAGGAGGAGAGAGCTAGCCCGGCCATTAGCCTAGCTTAATATTAAGTTTGGAACAAGAGGGAGACAGATAGCCTGGCATGTTAGCCTAGCACAGCATAAAGGCTGAACTGAGGAGGAGACAGCTAGCCCAGCCGTTCGCCTAGCTTAGCATTCAGTTTGTAACAAGAGGGAGACAGATAGTCGTTGGCGTAGCACAGCGTAGAGGCGGAAAGAACAGGGAGACGGCTAGCCTGGCAATTGGCCTAGCTTAGCATTAAGGTTGAAACGAGGAGGAGATATCTAGCTGTACTATTAGCCTAGCTTATCATGAAGCCTGAAAGCAGTGGGGAAACGTCTAGCCAGCTTTATCTGAAGTTGCTCTAGAGATCACTAATAAACAGGTGTCTTGTTTCCAGAGAAGCAAGACGCAGCTTGAAAGTGTTTGGCAGAGGGATAAACTGTCACTTATCAAATAATACTTTCACTAGAGGTGCTCGTAGGAAACATCCAGGAGAGTAGCTTCCTCTTCTTTCTTCTCTCTGTGCTACTTTAAGATAGTCAATCTTGATCTTGCTGCGTGATCTAATCTAACTCTAATCAACAAAGCAAATAAGTACATTTCAAAACACTGAGTCATTATTTTGAAATGCATATAAATCTCTCCACCACAGTCAGCCATCATACGCAGATTAAGCATCACCAAGAGACCAAATGTTTGATGTGTATCTGAGATCAACAGTAGCTGTCACACAGCACTGTGTGAAGTCATGTGACTGCACAGGGCAGCTCCCAAGAGGGAAATAGTGTAGCTGTTTAAAATGAGCTGCAGGATAGTGCTTTAAAAGCGTGTGCACTCTCAGCAAAAACCTTCCCAAGGGAGACACAGGTGACAAAAGGAGGCCAATGCATGTGAAAGGCATTCACTCTGACTCTGCCCCGTCTGGAGGTCATGTAATGAAACCTAAAATGTCTTCACACTCAACGACAGTTATCACCTGAGACTCTTAGCTATATATATATATTTTAAAAAAAGGAATGTGTCACGGAAGTTGACCGGCTAACAGCTATAAACGACACTGTGGCTCAGACGGCCGAGGAGGAGGAGGAGGGAGGAGATGCCATGTCATCCGCCTGCAAACTCTCCAGCTCGTCCGCCGAGTATTCTGGGACGATAGACTGGCAGCGCGCCAGCGGTGTGTAATATGAAAAGAGAAAGCCATGTGTGGAGGGCAGGGCAGGCGGATGTCGCTCATCATGACGTACAGAGGAGACGGATAAGATCAGAGAGTTACTCTCAGCTGTAGCCTCCTCCCCGCCGGGCGAAATAAAGCTGACAAATCACAAACAGAAAGAGATACTAACTTCAGCATGCTGTTCCTGCCACGGCAAATATCACAGATCATTTATTTTTTATTTATTTATTT
>JASGAT010379833.1:0-11355 GCA_030220025.1 Chelon auratus
CACACGCAGACGTGTATAAGGAGTAACTGTGGGCTAAACGTTTGCTAAATCACTGTTTTGTGGAAAGCACTGGTGGGCCTACATACATGGTTGGCCTTCAGTGGAGACTTGATTAACCTGGACAGCCTCAAGCATCCAAACACGTGAAGAGGCACGTCCATTAACATAACCTCAGCTTCTTTGTCATCAAGAGATGGTCTCGGCTGCCATTTTGACATCATCTGTCAAGCCCGTGCTCTAAGCGGCGAATGTTCCAGACAAATCCCGGCTAATCCTCAAATTCTCAGGTCATCTACCACAGCTGACCCACACAGACACACACACACACATATTCATAGCCAGGTTAGATAGGCGGGGAGTAGCACACCTGACCCCACTCTGCTGTTTCCCAGACCGTGCCATGCCAAGACTAGAGGTTACCTCTTTACATGCGCTTGACCACACACACACACATTTCCTCCCTCTCGAATTCAGTCTAACAAACCGGTTTGGCTAGCCCGGCCCTATCACCACACCTGACACACACACACACTCAGGTGTCCATACAATAGTCTCAGTTGGGTCCAGGAATCTGTGGAGAGTTCATTGGATCAGCTGTTAGGTGAGGAGACTAAATGTGGAATGGAAACGAGCCAGGATGAGTGAGGTGAAGAGGGACAACCTGGTTATACAAGAGACACGCAATTAAATATTTAAATTTAAACTTCTGGGGTTTTTAGGATTTTTGTGTATGAGAGATATACTCATGTTCCGAGATGTTCCCATCCGTGCTTACAGCTTCTCATGGAAGTCTGAGCCCAAACACCAGTGCTACATGCTCCCGTTTGCCACATGAAAAAGAATTTGATTATAATAATAATGATGAATCGCGTCCAAAATAATCATAAAAAGTTAGAAATGAACAGGGGGGAAATATCCAAATGCCCTCAGAATAAATTGAAGTCCCAGAATGCAGATCAACATCGATGGGGCTTGTTTGTTTTTTCGCTGACGATTGCCAAGGTTTTGATAAATTCCTAAAATTTAAAATAAAAATCACCTCAGGTGGTTGAAGAGTGGCGCTCATCTTCTGAAAGATTGAAAAAGTATTAATATATGTTTTAATATTTAATCAATACTGAGAATACGTGGCTCCAGTTTCTTTATAAAACCATGAAAGGTCCTCAAAGGAAGAGCATTCATTTGTTGCACCATGAATTTAATGATGTTTAGCCAGAAGATTCTGCCAGTAAAACTTAAAGGTTTTACTTGTAGGCATACTTCGTCAGTTACATTTAAGGGTCAGCTGTACCTAAAATGTAAATGCCTGACTATGATGCCATTACAGGAGCAGGAGTTCACTTGTGAAGCACATTATAAACGCAGCAAAGCCACTTTTATCTGTGGCAGCTGTGTGAAAAATCTCCTACGATTCAGAAAATTCATTTGAAGTCTTGTCAGCAACACTTGTTCTTTGCTGAGCTACCTGTAATTACAATGTTAGAGGGTCTCCATTTTTTTCCACGGATGTGTAATTTCACAGTGGCTTGTTCTTATTTCTTGTGCCCTCAGGCCGTGGTGCATTTCTTTTTACAGTTAATGTAACGGACAATAGAGAAGGATGAGGTTTAACCCTGGTGTGTGCCGCGTGGGTTTTCGGCACATCCTTGAACACACATTTACCGTAAGAATCCACATTTGATACTGGATCCAGACAAATGTGCAACACGAGGGGATGTTCTTCCTTGGTGTTTCTTGTTTTGTTTTGCTTCCTGTGTTTTCCCCCCCTTTGATTCTTGGATTGGCGTCTCCTTGTGTGCTCTCATTTGTTTCACCTGTGTCGCATATACAGCCCGGTTTGTTTCTCCACTCTGTTCCTTGTATTTTCTCCTAGGTTTTTTGGTCTTCACCCGTGTCTTTTGGAGTTGTGTGGTGGGATTGCCCCGCCATCCCTGCAGCGCCTTAAGTTTTCATTAAATACATTTGGTTTTCCACACCTGCCTTCTTCCTGTGTCCTGCATTTGAGTCCAACTTCAGCAGAAACCGAGACAAAATTAAAGGATTAAAGGAAGGATCTTTCTGCACTGCCGCCATCCAGTTGAATTGCCCAGTCCATGCAGCTGTGATATAAAAAGAGCTTACGCTGATAAATAAAAAGCAGTCTATTCCAACTGATCATTACAAAAATAAAACATAATGCATAGATTGAAATAAACTTTATAGATGATATAAGCCTGCTCCAGGCTAACAAGACAAAAGGAAAAGAGTATAATCAACTACAGCGCTAAAATACCCATATGGACAACATATGGGTATTTTAGCAACAGCGATAAAGTCTTGATATAATTCTGTTTGATTAAGTATTAATGTTTAACATGTATAGTATGTAAGCTACTTCAATCCAATGCACTCCAGTCAAGTTACACATGAATTACAAAATAAAAAAAGACCAAAATAACATGAGGACTTGACGAGACACTTACCTGAACATAGAAAAAGAGGACATAAATGACTAGAAACTAAATTATCTTTTCAACTAGAAACACACTTAGATCTTGTTCCGTTCCCTTGCAATGAAAGTACAGGATATCCAGTTCATTATTTTGGTAGCTCACCTTAACAAACCACCTGACTGTTTATTTTATGGCATTCAATCATGGACGTTGGATGGCGTCCCCTCAATTCAAATGGATTTTCTCAGCAGGGCTGTACTTTATGCCAAAATGTTCCCCATTGTTGGGAGGTTTAAAGAGCACGCACATTTGAGACCTGTCTGAGCCAAGTGACGTAAACTGCAAGAAGAACCAAATCTATTAAAGCCTTTTAAGCTTCTTTAATTTCTGTTGGATGTGAAAGCTTGTTTGTTTGTTTTTTTGTAATATTCTTTGTGTGTCATGCTAAGAAAACACATTTTGACAACCATTTGTTATTAATGTTTCTGTACAGAATAGAAATCTCTTTGTGTTGACTGCAATAGGCCTTTTCAACGACAGACATTTTGACACGTCAAAGCAAGAAAGGCACAGTTAGAATTAATGACATTATCGATGACTCAGCTCCTTTTAGTGCCCCAGTAAGTGACGGAGAATCAGGATGCACAGCGAGAGCTTTTCTGAATGTAACACGGCTAGCATTAGTATAACTCTGAGCTTCCTAACATTTCATGAGTTGCATGCAAAGAAATAATAATTGTAATTTTAGCAAGTAAAATTAAAACATTTGTTAAAATTACAACAACTGAACTGATAAAACTGATAAGCCATAGCGGCGTCACCTGATTTGCAGGCTAGGTAAATGTGGCTATACATAAAGCATGCTGGCATCATGACGCAGAAGGAATTTATAGGGAGGAAAACATTTATTTTTAGCCTGGGAGTTAGCTAAATATAACGCAGTATTTAAATTTATGAAAATATTTGAGCTTTTTAAAAAATAAGCTATTGATTATTCTGTTATGGTAAATATGTAACACAATTATCAGAAGATTTTCCATCTATTTACTCATTCTCACCACAAGGCTTGCACCAAGGAAAACCAATCTTTCCATGTCAGGAAAAAAGGTTAAATAATAGTAAATATAATAATAAATAAAAGGGATTTTACCTGTCCAGGGTGTAGCCCACCTTTCTCTCACAGGACAAGCAGTTACAGAAAATGAATGAATGAATAAATAAAGGGGGTTTTATGTGTTGTAACGTTTTCCTTTTTTTCCCAAACTGGAAATTATTCCATTTAATGCAAAAAAAAAAAAAAAAAAATACAACATGAGATCAAATGGAAGTTGAGGATGTTGACGCGGTCCTCTGATTTCTTGTAAATAGAAAAACAAATATAGTCCGGGTTCATATGCTGCTGGCAGTCCTTGCTAGCATGCATCAAAAGCTAGGCCACCAATTCCAGTGGTAGACAGTTTATCAGAAACTATTTTGGACGAGAACATTTTCATTTATGGTGGCTCTGAGTGGTCAAAAAGGACTTAACACTTGGAGAAAAATAAAATTTCTGTTCTGTTTTAACATGAATGACGCAGCGTTTCGCACAATAAATGCAGACTTGCTCTGCAAACTTCTTTTGTTAATTATTGCAAACACAGTAGCTCTCAGTTCATTTCTAACCCTCGATGTGATTTAAAGTATGTTGGGATAGCAGATTTTAAACTAACTCATTAAACTCTCCCACAGCTCATTACCAAAGGCAAGAAAAAACATGTGTAGATAATGACATTAAATGGAAGCACATATTTTATATTCAATAAGTACTTTCACTTTTTTTTATGACAGCATGAACAATACCAAACACGCTCTTACACTGACCCACATTTAATGAGGTTATATCATCTAAACATCTCCTCTGTAAAGGGTCATTTCACCCCCTGTGCAGTAAACGTTTATCGAGAGATGAAATGATTTGTTCAGGTGGATAGTTTTTTTATGGCGTAGAAACGGAGGGAGAAGCCCTGGAGGAAAGACAACAGACTGAAGACCAAGAGCATAAAAGGAGAGGAAAGTGTTGGGCCGGAACTGGCTTCATGTTGGGCTATTTTTCAAGAAAGTAACAGCAAGAGACGGAGAGAAAGTTTCAGCTCTGACTTACTCTCAAACAGATCATCTTGCAGCTTGGAAATACTGCTGAATCGTCAAAATGCAGGGATCAGTGCAGGTTTTGTTGTCAATCTCTAGCCAACGGCCATGGACACAAACAATGCAAAGGTATGTGTCTGGAATAAGGAACTACACTTTTTCTTGTAACTTAGGAAAAAAAAATGAACTCAGCTCCTCCACCTTTGCTTTCTTTCCTCTCCCTCAGTGTTTCAATATCTCTATTTATTTTCTGTTCTTTTTTTTTTCATTTTCAGTGAGAAGAATAAATTCTTCTTCCATTTTTCACCAACTACCCTGAGACACACATGGGATTTTTTTATAATTTCATTACTGTTTTGGATTACTGTAGAAGACCGACAGTTTTAAGCTTTACTAATTTAGATAAGAGCGTAAATACACATCATTCAATCCCTTACCATAGTTGTTTATACTATTTATAATTTTATTTTTAGTGCTTTATTACTTTATCTTATATAACTTTTATCTGTTCCACTCAGGAGTTGCTACTAAATCAATTCACTGGTGCTATGCACCGATCAGCCACAACATTATGACAATTACGACCGGAGAAGTAAATGACATTTACCATCTTTTGAAAGTGCAATGTTCTGCTGGGAAGGTCTTGGACCTGGCCTTCGTTTGGATGTTACTTAGACATGTACCATCCACCTAGACCAGACCAGGCACTCCTTGATGGCAGCAGCCACCCCCAGCAGGATGCAGCCTGACACACACAAAAACAGTTTGGGAACAACTAAATAAACATGTAAAACAGCACAAGGTGTTGACCTGGCCTCCAAATTCACTAGATCCCAAACTGATCCAAGTATCTGTGGGATGCACTGGAACAAGCCTGATCCACAGAGGCCCCTCCCCTCAATCATAGGACCCAAAGCCCCCCACTAACAACATTTTGTTTCCAGCCACCACAGGACACCCTCAGAAGGCCCATGTCCATCCTCTGATGAGTCAAAACTGTTTTGGAGGCACAAGGGAGACTTACACAATGTTAGAAAGGCGGTCATAGTGTTATGCCTGATCAATTTACCTATACATTATGCACGTGATGAATAAAAACCTTGATTCTTAAAAAATCACTCTCCTTTGTGGCAAGAAATCCAGACACTCTGGCCTTATGACAAAAGTTCCTTCTAAATGACAAGTAAAATTATTATTATGGGGAAAAATAAGGTGATCAGCAGGGATCAGTAACAAATACAAATAGTAAAACATCTGTGCAAATAGACAGATAAAGAAAACAAGTCATATGAATAAGTAATAACAAGTAATAACAGAATGACACATAACGGTGGGCGCCTGATAACACTCAGACATATCATCACACACATGTCACACTGCAGAGCCCCCCTCTCAACATTCCTTTCTGGGTGCTCATAAGGTATCTGTGTGCATGTAGCCGCCACTGTTACATCCCCTCACCCCTCCACTCTCGCCTTTCCTCCCTCCGTTCAACATACCAGCGGAGCCAAAGGATCATACCGACGCCCCGGCTCAGACACACTAAAGTCACACACATTGCACAGCACAGGGTTTTTTTTTCCATGCTGGTGAGTGGCTCTAGTAGTAGTTGTGACCGGAGAACCACTCGACTTTAAATAGCTGTGGCACTTATAGCCTATCAGCCGATAGCCGGCCATGCTGTCACCGAACAGTCATTCACCATCACTAAACCTTGTGTTGTGTGTGTGTCTTGTTGGTCTTCCTAATGCTGTAGAAGCAGGAAGGAGCAGCTGTAAATAGTTGGCATTTTGTAAGCCACCAAGTTAAATCTCTGATCGCTACTGTAGTCTGAAATCTAACACACTTTGTTCTAACTTGCATCACATATATAAAGTTTTGACTTTAAGCTCAAGTGGAAAAGTACAATAGCAGTGATGTTTTGCTTTGATGCAGAGAATATTTTCTTAAATATAACTTCCCAGTTTGGGATTAATAAAGCATCTGTCTATCTATAAGAATTTGTTGGTCATGACTATTGTCTCTTCACCTGCCAAAACTTTTAAATGTGTTGTTTTTTATTCAGATTTGTTCATAATTTACCGTTTGCTTTGCGTTTCCTTGGCAACATCTGCTCCACAAAGGAATTAAAATCATTAGTGTGTCTAAATGACAACATATTCCTAATTACGGCTGATATCCAAATGATGTCGTCTAGGTGCTGAAGACAGCTGTTTAATTACACTGGAACATTTGTCAGATTTTAATCATCTCTTTACACCATTTAAAGTATTTTAATCTTGGTCTGAAAACAGACATCTGTTGCTGCTTGCATTTTACTGAATTACGATACGAAAAGCATCCAACATCATTAACCGCATCTGTATCATCACTGCGTTTGTCTGAGGCGTCTCAGAAAAATTATCAAACAGGTAACTGTGACTGCCATGACTGTAATACTTCAAAATTAAACTTTACTTAAACAATAGACGCACCGATCAGCCACAACATTATGACTACTGACATTTTAAGTAAGTAACATTGATCATCTTGTGACACTTCAATGTTTTGCGGGGCAACTTTTAGATCTGGCATTCATGTGGATGTTACTTAGACATGTACCACCCACCTAGACCAGACCAGGCACCCCCACCCCATAGCAATGACACTCCTTGATGGCAGCAGCCATCCCCAGCAGGATGCAGCCTGACACAAGCACAAGGGAGACGCACACAATATTAGGCAGGTGGTCATGTTATGCTTGATCAATGTATATATTGGAGGTTTCTCCAAAGAATTATTAATCTTAATAGAGTTGTTTTATAGGTAGTCCTGTGCATTCATTTGTCCTCAGTTGGACGAGCAGGTTTCCACTTCAGAAAACTTTTCATATCAGCAATATGTGGGAGACCAAAAAAATCAGTCACTGTTCATTCTTGAAGTGTCCATGTCGTCTCCGCACCTTCAACGTGTAGCTACATATGGCATGGACGTATAAACAACCACAGCATCTTACATATACAACTTTAACTCTGTCACTGCTGTGCACCTCAACAAGCCATACAAAGTTGCAGACTATTTCAGGTGACGTATTGTAGACGTTTTATCGTGTCCAGCTACCTTTATACACTTGCGTCATCGATCCTCTAAAGCCACAACTCATTTCCGACGTGTTTCGAACGTCAAGATGTTTTGCATGCAACTTGAGCATCTTGCATCGGTGCTTATTATATTCTAAGGGCCATGACACGCCCATGAGAGAGGAGAGATTGGCTGTTCAGCTTAATGAACCAAAGCATGAGAAAAACAACTGCAATTGACAAAACTAAACAAACAGTTAAATAGATGTACTTAATCTGTACATTTCAGAAGACGAATATTTTTATAATTTCACAACATGGTCATCTGGAATGAGGAAACTGAAGATTAGCTGATCAGCATGATTCTCACTTGGTATATCAGTAGTCGTAGCTCGTCCGCCCGCTAAGAATTATTTCCTGGTGCACTATGCACATGCATATTCGTGATGTGTTCAGGTGTAACCTTTTAGACTTTTTTGATCGCAGGGGAATTAGTTCAATATTTCAGTCGCTGGGTAATCTACCTGGAACGCTCACAAGTTCATATTGTGATTGGCTAATGAAAGTGTGTCGCTGGAAGATAATGAATTGCGCCGTGGCAAAGCCTGAATCCAGATAAAGTATTTTGTCAGAATTATGAGCGGCACCTCGGCTGCACGTCTCGAACAAACGAATCCGCGGCTGTGTTTTGTGACGCATTGCCTCTGCCGGTCTCAACGCTCCCCGGAACAGAACAGAACGGATGGTTTGTGTTTAACCTTGGTCTCAATGTCACTCACCAGCCTCATGCTTCTCCACAACCAACAGCCCTCCCTTCTTCTTCCACCCCACAACACCACCATCGCCACACCCCCTACCCACCACCCTCAGCTGGTGTGTTTGAGCTTCTCAGCAGGGGGCCTGCAGTTCCAGAGCTATGTGGGGGTGGTGTGTGTGTGTGTGTGTGTGTGTGTGTGAAAGTGTGTGTATATGTGCAGAAATCTGTCTCTGAACACAGCCGTGTGTGTGTGTGTGTGTAGCCTTTCGGCTTCTCCCTGGATGTGCTAATGTGATAATTGAGTATTCCAAGTTCTGCCTGCAACTGTGTCACCATGCACGCCAACACGAACGCACACACTGACACAAACATCACACAGTTTGTCTCAGAATAGCTTCCTCACTTCTTGATGACATTCTTCAGCCCGAGCTCTGTCGAACAGTTAGCGATAACACATGCAACGATTAATCAATTTTTTATTTGTCGTTTTTAGATATTTATGTCGCGTCTCCTTCACACATGAGGATTTAGCGATATAGTTTGATTGTATTTATTAAAGCATGCACAAAAACCGTATAGCCAGAACTAATGAATGCAAATGGTTTATTTAAAGCCTCATGATGCGTTTGCGCTCACTTCAGCTACACAAATATGTAATCAAAACTGCAAAAATGTCTGCGTGCTATTCAGTGTAATTATTGAGCCTTTAAAAAAAAACAAAAACACAAAAGTTGCGAGAAGCAGAAAAAGTTTGAGTTAGAATACATGCGAACAAGTAGTACAAAATGTGCTCTCCCGCTCTCTCTCGCTGCAGGAAGATAAAACACAGCGATGTCTCCAGAATTCCTTTAAAGGAGCCACCACTGAGCCCAGGGACCAGCGAGCAGCATCCGCAGACCAGCACTCGTCCCCTGCCCGCAGTCTGAGGAGCAGTGAACTGAAGAGCTGATGCGTTCAGAAGCCAGTAGGTCATATCTGCGCTCTGAGGCTCCAGGCAAACACATCACAGACAAAAACCAGAAAGGCACTCTGGCTTTCAATATTGATCACTACTCACAAACACACACACACACAGACATACATCACATGTCAGAGAAATCAATGAAAAGACAAATTTACACTGGCCCTGCGCCAAGTAATTCTAGCAGTGTTTGTGATTTCGAGTTGGTGTGAGTGTGCGCGCATGGCTGAGAAACAGTGGAGAAGTTGAAAAGTTGAATCCACAAAGTTCTGAGAAGATTTTTAACAAACGATTATGGGGGGCTATATGGGGAGGAGGAGAGGAGGCGTTGACGAGGCGTTGTCGGAGGGAGAAGAGAGGAGGGGATTAGGGTTGGCGGTTCGCTGTCGAACCAGCATCGATACAACGGCAGCATTTGCCTAATCCCTTGGTAATGGGAGCTTAGCAGCCTCCTCGGACACACAAACACTCCCACTGCCTCCTCCTCCTCCGCTCTGCTCCTCTCTTCTCCTCTCCTGCCCTCTTCTCTCCTCATTTACATAACATTAGAAACATTAGGGCGGCTCCAACAAGGCCCCATTATGTGCGTGTTGGTTTTGGGTCCCATTGCGTCGGCCCCAAGGCTTTGGAGAGGAGAGGAGCAGAATGAGTCAGGACATCACAGAGGCTTGTCCACGGTTTTGTCTGCTGGAGATGGGCTGTGTGCTTCTAAAGGACTTATTGAAAGGATGCGGGACAGAGAGAAGGAGAGAAGGAGAGAATGATAAATGGCTTTCTGAGAGTCCAAAGCGAGTGATCTGATTGCAGATGTGTGTCCAAAGAGCCAGCTGCAAAATCCAGAAAACACACAGCCTTCAGTTTAGATAAGGGTTACTTGTTTTTTTTTTTTCTTTTCTAATAATTAATCAGACAGAGCTACATAAAAAAGTACCATGGAAATTACGTTTCATGGACGATTCTCTGCAGCAACATTGTTTTTCAGAGATGAAGTTCAAACATCAAGGTGAACGACAGAACTCAGCTTTTTCACCTCATACGAGACTGTTTACCCGGCCCTCCACGCAGACACACCTTTACAACCATGAAACTATTCAATTTTCCATCTGAGACAGCCGCTTCTCAACCGTAACAGCCTGGCCTCTAGTCTGATATCGATAAGAGTGATAATATGTCGTGCAAAAAAAAGGGGATTCAAGCTGTCGCCGAAATGAAATGAATCAAGAAAAACATTTTAAAGCTGACACTTAATGCAAAAAAAAAAAAGACTTCTAATTTTTTATTTATCAGAGAAAAAGAAAGTCTGCAAACGGGCATTTGAGATGTGCACTAGCTATTTAAAAAACAGAAAAATGTGTAAAACGACTAAACGCAGCACTAGCAAAATGTATACAACTAAATAATAAATGAAGGAGGCCTGTATTGAATATGTGGCCTTTCGGTCCGGGCGACATTTTCTTTACTGAAAAGGCTAAATCTGAAGGTAGAACCCAAGACAGCAGCAAGTGTTTCATTAAAGCTGATCCCTCTCTATCATGTCACGGTAATAACGTTTTACAGAAAAGAACTAGTTGCTCTAATATAACAGACAACACAATTTTCCCGTCTCTCTCTCTGTCTTTTAGTTCCATGTGGAGCCTATACACAGATTTTTTTTTTTTAAATCAGTCATATATTATTATTGTCATTTAGATCATCAAAAAAACAATAAGATTTTATATAGTTTTTCATATAGTGTGTGACAGAAGATATTCTGCATAGTTCCATGTAGTGTTTTGCATTAAAACACAAAATATATTATTTTTTCTGCAATGTATTCACAAATTTGTAATTTTTCAAGTCAGTTTTAAACAGTTTTTCAATAAATAATTTGTGCTATCTACCAAATGTGCTATAATGCACACAAGCCATAGCACTACAGACTTGGTACCACAGACGCATGTTTGCAGAAGTGACTAAACTAGACTAACTGTGCAATTACTCATCAAACTGCACACAAACGCACATCCAGCAGCCACCAGA
>JASGAT010379835.1:0-25959 GCA_030220025.1 Chelon auratus
TATCACATATAGTAACTATTTTAAGATTTGTTCAGACTTGTTTTCAAGATAATATCTTTACTATATGGGAAATGACTGACCTGCTGAACATTGCCATAGAGAGCAGCTTCTTCAGGGATAGTAATGACAATGCAGGAGTATGGCATGTGATTGGTTAGCAAACCCTCCATATGACTGGTCCACCTTTTCGCCATGACAACCAACTGCTGAGGACAGGAAGATTTCTCCTCGCTGGAGGTCACCTTCTTAAAGTGCTGCAAGATAGTTGCCATCTGACAAGAGAACACTCATCAAGAAACAATTGAACAGTCTGTATTTTCTGTCAGAAGGATGGTACTAGCAAGTATTAAATGAGTTCAAAGAATGAGCTGTCACCTGGTCTGGAGCAAGAGCAAAAAGCTTGTCAGCCTCATCTAGTAACAGGTGGTACAGCCGCAGGAACAAAAAGCAGTGACATGACAGCAGTCGGACCAGTGTGAAAGGAGTGGTCACTAACAGGAGGCCTGGTGTACAGACATGATATGAAATTATGACATAAATTTGCAAAAGCATTTGACCTCCAAAAATGTAATTGACAAAAAACTAGTACATTGATTCTAAAATGGTTTGCAGTGGGTTGGGGGCCTTTGCCTGGGCAAAAAAATAAATAAAAACACGTTAAAAAAAACATAATGTGCTATGCCAGTGCTGTCTATTCAGACTCCTTAACAGTAAGTGACAATAATGCCCTGTAACGCGAATTGACACAATTTCTCAAAAACTGCTAATGAAAAAATTGTTTGTTTTTTTCTCCATAATATAAAATTGGCAGAAATATTCTGTTTGTTATCTCAGGCTATGACTAATGCTTGAATAAGTGAATAATTTTAATAGTACAGTGTTTGTTATATATTGAATAAGCTGAAGTTACTTTTTGAAACTACTTGTCAGTATTTGGATTTTGTTTTGTTTGTGCATGAAAACACGGTTGAGTCTGTTAAAAAAAAAAAAAATGCTGAAGTTAATCATGTGTTATGTATGTGGTGATTCTTCTGTCTTAATAAAATGCCCTAATTATAATGCTATCCCATCTATTAAAAACTATTTATACAGTATATGGCAAATACGTTTACAGGTAAAAAACATGCAGGTTTTTTATCATTCCGTCTTTAAATTACTGTTATAATGATAATAATTACGGATATTGGATTAAGAGACAAACAGCACAGTTTGCTGCTGGTTATCAGTTCATGTACAGGAACACTAAACAAAATGCTTTTGAGACATGACATTCTATGGACAAATGTATGTATGACTAAATAAAGTCAGCGAATAAATAGTAAACAGTTGACTTTCAATCTAACTTTGCTAGCTAGCTCTGATAAAGTTAAGCTAGTTCACGTTACGTCATTTCCTTCGGGTTTTGAACTACTCTCTTTGAATAACTCTAAATCTCCATGATCTAAAGAATCAAGAACACAAACATTTTTTTTTTTTTTTTTAAAAGTGGAGATAACATAATTTTTTTATTAGTGAACGACACATATGCAAGTTACGCGAGTTGACTGTGCCATTTTCTCTGTCAGGTTAAATTCAATACGGAGCAGGTGAGGAGAGTTGAGAGTCTGTGGGGAGACAGCTTTGGGAAGGAGATTAAGGGAGAGATGCTTTCAAGAGCAACAGGGAAAACAAGGCAAGCACAATGTTGTTTGAAACGTGCAAAAATATTTCCGACCATGGTGGAGTAAATTAGACCCTGGCCGGCTGCCATAGTATTAACATTGTATGGGAAACACTCATGTGGCAACAGCCTAATGATCAATGGCTTATTATGTGCTACTGATTGAATATTATTAATACAGGGTTGTTCAGTATGTATCCACTGGCACAGGTTTATCACAGCTACAGTCAGTAATAG
This sequence comes from Chelon auratus, assembly GCA_030220025.1. Lineage (NCBI taxonomy): Eukaryota > Metazoa > Chordata > Actinopteri > Mugiliformes > Mugilidae > Chelon > Chelon auratus. The sequence goes on from JASGAT010379835.1 coordinate 1,898, forward strand.
TCTAGAAATCTCCCTAAGATGCACTTTTTTTTTTAGTAGTGTAAAAGGGAATATTTTCCTCTGTAGCATCGCCACCTGCTGGTCATTGTGGTTTAAACTTGACATTTTTGTGTTGGTATACTGTGATATTTTGTACTCAGGTTCAGCCTCTTATCATTAAATAAATCAGAGAGGTTGAAAATTTTCCTTGATTTGGGTCACGGCTCGTCATTAAGTGGTGGTGGTGGGTCCCGAAGCCAGACCAGTTGAGAAATTCTGCACTAGTAGACTAAGATATGATGGAATGTGCTTTGCTCACAGTTTTTTGGGATCTTGACAGCTTTGGCCTCATCCTTGCCAGTGCCCAGCAGCACAATAACAGGGTGCAGAACCTGGGCAACTTTGATCCCCTCCAGGAGCTCATAGACCGTCTGGACCTTCTCCCAGCCTGGACAGAGCAGCACCGCTATGGGCTGGACGCAAACACATTATCATGAAGTGTACAGTTCTAAAAGTGATATCATGTTTAACATTATATTTGAAGGTGCATAGATTCTGTACCGACCCCTAGGCTGGAGGTGAAGGAGGTGAAGATAGAGTTGAGTAGAATGTGAGTGAGGAGCGGGGTGAGATAACTGAGAGGCTGGTCAGCGTTGTAGGAGACTGTGATGGTGTTGCATCCTCGAGCCACTGCTGGCCAGCTGTAACAGTCAGCTGGAGACAAAGTGTACTGCTTCCTCTGCAACACCTGGAGACAAATTGGTCAGTATGTTAACCTCACTCCGATCCTAGTTAATGGCTACCAAAGCCGTTTTGAATTACCCATTTCAAGTAACTTCTCAGTTCTTCTCCTAAAATATCATAAAATACGTAGCTCTATCCACTGCCATTTCCTAGTGTTTCACAGCGCATAAAAGAGCTTTATGTTGCATGACTGCAATGTGCAACAAAGTGTAATGTAATAAACCTGGGAATGGCCAGAAGTACAAACTATCTAAGAGGGCTTTCGTGTCTCTTTTTTCATTTCGATACAGGCAGCATTGTATTTGATACAATGCTGCATTTAACCTTGATTCGGTTTGTGTTCACAGGGCAATCAAAATGAAGCAATGGAGACATAATTCTGACACAACCTCAAAACTAGGCTCTTCAAAACAGTTACCTTACTGCTTTTAGTAATTTTGATATCAGGAAATAATCAGATCATCAGTGGGCACTGTCATTTATTTCCGTTCTGTGGTTCATGTACCAGTGTTCTGTATATGAATGACATGTTCAGTTTGATAGAGCATCTATATGATGAGAAGGTACACTGTCGCTACCAGACACCTTCTAAGAAGGACAAGTTGTGGAGGCACACAACAACCTAATTTTATTTGTCTGTGGGTAACGTGCAACTACAAACGAAGCGATGGCAGTCGGGCTGAGATCATCCTTTCGAACTGGTCTGACTTCATTGAATTGTTCTGGAAAGGATTGTGATTGCTGTGTTCACATAAGCTCAACTGAACCGACCTGGGGATGAACGTTTCCCGTTTTGTAATAACAAACTGGGTGTGAAAGCATCTGAGGAATCTGGAAGGAAATGTCAACAAGAACACTTCTGTGAAGATTAGTGTCGCTGAAATCGTTTCTTCGAGACTTGAATATTCCAATTGCAGCTGAGGCTTTTTATTTAAAGTCTTTTATAGATTTTGAAAGGGTTATCCATATTTTTATCTCATCTTGTCTTGAAAAATTTGACATAAATTGACATTGACATCAAAGGAGGAAGTTTGCCTATGGCCATTTGAAACATGGCAATGAGTTTTGGAAATCTGGAAGTTTGACCTTAACTGTAGGTGCACTGACAATCAACGATTGGAGGAAATTTGGCAATGCCAGATAAGGCTAATGGTGTGTTCAGCCTGTAGGGGAAAAAGCAACTGGCTACAAATAATTTTCAGTGTAAGCAATATGAAGCTACATACAACGAATCAAAAACATTCGGACGCACCAACAAATCATGTGTTTCCCATTAACTGCCTAGACTATGGTGGCCTAGACATAGCAAACTATGACGAACAAAAAACATGAACAACTTTGTGGAGGTGTTGTGTTTTGCACCATTCCCACATGGCATTTCACATAAAATCCTGTGGGAATCACTGTGGGGACCAATTTCCAGTTCTGTTCTGTCAGAAATTTTGAAGAAAAAAATGCTCTTGCCCGTAGCCAGTTCCCAGTTCTACTATGTCACTTGATAAAGGGTGAGAGCTATTGTGAGACTACCAGGTATGCAATCATCAGCGCTTGAACAAAACTTCCAACAGCGACCATGTGGCTAGCCATATTTAATTAAATCCCTTGCTGCTCATAATGTGACATAGCATACGCCATAAGTACACTTAAGTTAAATTAAGGATTAACAAATAATTCGGACATCCTTATCCAGCTTTTCAAGCCACAGTAGGATTTCAGCTTTGGCCTTTCCTTCTTCAAAATTATGCAACTGCAACTCTGTCATCAACACTGAAATCGTGAAACATCTCCAACTCACCCTTGTCACCAAGTTAATTTTTTGACTACATATCCTACCATGTAGGATTTTTTCCTGTCTTATTTCATTTTTTATTTTCATTTAACTGTCTAAAAACTAAACTCCTGGCAAATTCTTTTTTACCAAACGTAATGCATCTGTGATGGGGGCATCATCCAGGTTGTTACAGGGTTCAACTGGGAGTGCAGAGTGAACCAGAATTCCATTCCTCCTTTCATCACTGAGAGTAACCTAGAAAAAATACAGAGGGAAAGACAAAGACATGCTGAGATTGAGATTATGTTTTCTTTCTACTTCTGTTTAATTTTATATGGTTTGGCTGAAATGATCAATACATCAACTTGGTATACTCAACTGAACTGTAGAGTCTGACTGTTTATACATAGTTGGGCCACCTCAACTTAGAAGCAAAGTTCAAATACCATGATTTGATTATTTGTAGGCTATTATTTAGTAATTCCACTGAATATTTTATGGATATGGATTCCTTCTTGCAGTGTTTGAGTTACTATTGTGCCATTACAACAGGAACCATAAACCTTCAGACCACAATTTAGAGCAATACATTTTGTTTGTCAAGTTTAGTATTAACTGAGGAAACTTACCCAGTCATGTGTAGGGTCAGGGTCATGGTGAGGAGGCCCTGGGTTCAACCACTCCAATAGGCTGACAGTCAAGAATGGAACAATATTTATTACTCAAATTCTGGATATGTGGAAATATTGTGGGAAAAAATAAATTGTATGTGCTTTTCCCAATGTGAAAAAATACAATTAAGGGATGCAACTGGACTCATGCAGTTATACAAGAACAAGCACAGATGCGTTTGTATATTTATATGATATTTTTAACACAAGGAGTGCTTAAGCACTAAAACTTTTTTTGGGAGTGACTCTGGGTTACCACAGCTGATTGAGCTTGTTCACAAATTATTGTGGGTAGCGCTCATACATGTTTGCCTGTCATAACAGAATTTCCCTCCGAGCTGCAGCTCACCGAGAACAGGCCCAGTCCTCTTCAGTCCTCCACTTCTCGTCTGCCTCTGCTGGTCCTGACTCAGCTGATCTACTGCATGGAGATTAGCAAAATGTACCAGTTATGCAGGCAGAAAGTTTTCTGCAGCAGAGATTATATCGGTTCACTGTCATTTAACAGATGCTCTTAGTTAGACGGAAGGTCCACACAGGATAAGCCTAACTCTTTTCCCAGTTTACTTACCTTTTAAAAACTGTTATACTGCAACCTTTGTTCATTTACACCTTTTTTGCCTGACTGAGAGTAATTATTACAACATGCCAGTACTTACCCTCATACATCAGGAGTCTAACTTCCCAACAAAAACACTCATTTAGAACAAAAAACACATACATATGCAATTAGGTTACTGAAAAATAACTAGCCTGTATTGATCCATCCGTTTCAGTATGTTTTTGCCTGTCATTTCTAACAAGTTTTCATCCAATCTACCTAATAAAGACAAGATTCAAGCAATGGTTGTTCCTTAGCGCACTTCAAATTACAAAAATACTGTGAAAAACAAAAAAATAAACCTCTTTATCCACAAGAAAAAACTGGACAATATTTTAATCTGATTACACTGCAGTAAGTTATATCAGTAAACTGCTATTAATACAGAACACTGTACCTTGGGTCTTCATCTGCCAGACAGTCAACAGTCTCCAGGTGATCTTCAGCTCCACTTCTGAGTGATAAAAAAAGAAATTTGTATAATGTACATGAATAAGATGTATGTACAGTTACACTGAGAAGTGTAGTGATCTACCAACTTTAATGGGATAAAAGTTGTGACATTTCTCTAAACTAACTTATAACTGTTGTTATACTAGTACAGTATAACAACAGTGATAAGTGAAAACTGTATTCTATTGAGTTTCTGCAGACATTCTATAAGCATACAGTTCTTGTTCTGGACAAGGAGCATTGGCAGTAACGGGCATCTCTTCAGATTGACAGTCATTCCGCTCTTCATTCTGGTCAACCTGGAAGAAAAACAAACCAAGCAAGCTTTTGATTCTTGACTTCACACACCACATCAAGTAGTTACTGCTATACTGCCAGCTGAGTATGAACCTAAAGTTTAGAACCATGAGGATATAGGACAACTGTAAAGTGTACCAAAGAGTCTTAAGAGTTCTGTTGCTTTGCTTGAGAATCACTTGCAATGTACTCACAAGGGGAGCCCCTGGTCGGTAGATGCTTCCAGGATTCAGAAACTTCAGGAACCTGTTGAAAAGGCAGATGCCATGTCAGTAAACACCTGTCAGATATGTTGGTATGAAATGCTCTATGTTTCTATATAATGTATTTTGTTTGGCTCTCACTTTAACAGATTGAGGTTTTTGGTCAGAGCTGCAGCCAGAGACGAGTCAGTGTCCTCAGATGAGTCACTGCAATATCAGAGAAAGTCAGTCAACTACTCTGTACACATGTATTCTAGCATCATCCTTAATAGCATTTCTGTTCAACAGGAAACTGCTGAACTAACTAAGTAAGCACTTACCTCTCTGCAGCAGCATCCAAACCATTCCTCAATTGGCTTGGAAACAATTGTTCTTCTGGGACCTTTGACCTACTGTCACCCTCGGAGGTCACAACCTCATGTTGATGGCTCTAGAAGATGAGTCTCAGAGATGTCAGTGGGCAACAAGTGTGGATATTTACTGGAGTACTAAGAATGAAAATGAGTAAAGATGCAAACCTTTGGAGGAGTGTCCGCTGTCAGCGAAACGCCTGCTTCTGCTGCGGTGGCAAACTGAGACTCACTGTTCACTGAAGGTACAGCCAGATCAGAATCAGTGGGCACCACTGTAAAATGAATCTAATTAACAAAACTGTCTCACTTCATGTTAAAGCCCTGGGACATAAAATATCACATCAGAAAAGACACTTCTGCTCAGATTTCATTATATATAACTGATAGCTGAAATAAATCCAAATTGACCAGTGTCTGGAAAAGATCAACATTTCAGATCTACAAGATCTACTGATCTACAACGCTTAAATCCTGAACTTCAAACCGTCTTTAAAGGTTTATATCCAAGTAATTCATTGTAGTGTACTGGGCAGGTATAAAGAGTCTTACATCAAACAATTCAACACGCAGGACTCTAAGAAGCCAGCTTACCAGGTGGTGGTTCATTCAGCTTGTTAGGGGCTGTCGACCCAATTTGGTTTAAGATGCTGAACATGATAGGAAATCGATCTCCCTCATCCATGCCGCCACCGTCAGTAGAGCCTCTACTGTAATAGGCAAACTTCTTAGACACCAAGTCGTCATTCACACATATCTGGGAATAAAAAAAATAAATTGTCAAATCCAGGTCATTTGTTTTTCTGACCATAAAAACACAAGTCCAACGACAATGTACTTATATCTGTATACACTTCTTTATTAATAATAAATGTTAAAGATTCAAAGTTCACCTTGATGTTGCCAATTGTCAGGTAGAGCTCAATGGAGGTGGAGTCCGACTCGGATTCGAGTAACACAGCCTCTGTCCAAGTCGAACCTTTGACATGTAAAGATATAAACTTTCATAAAGTAATTTTGCAAAGAGGTTTTATTAGTTAATTTCAGGACCAATCAAATGCTGCTTTTAACATGTAAAATCCTTTAACATTAAAATCTAAAAAAAATCTACAAATTTAATACATTACGATGTCACAGAGAAGCTGACCTTTGACTATAAAATGTCACCACTTGATCATTTTATCCCATTAGACATTTGTGTGAAACTCAATGTCATAAATAGCATTCATATTTTTGAATTGTGGCTTGAAATAACTCAAGAAGAAAATTACTTTTTGATTTAACACTGATCTTTGACAACTAAATTCTCATCACTTCATCTTTAGAATTAACATCTGTGTCAATTTTGAAGCAGTTCCCTCAAGGCATTCCTGACATACTGCATTAAGACAAATTTGACTGATGGACAGGCTGCCACTGGCACAAATATTTCAAAATCATCCCAGTTGCTGTCCATTTATCAGTCAAATTGCTCACCTTGCAGCAGTTTGTGCAGGTAGAGTGTGGCAGAGCTGTCCCACTGACTGGATGGACTGCAGAAGAAAAGAAAAACACTTTGAGCTGAAGTTGAATATAAGGTTACAGATCAAATATACAGTTACTTCATCACACAAGTGAGCAAAGAAGGACAGAAAAGCTGGAGAGGCTGTTCACACGACACATATTCAAAACATAACTTATGTTTCGTCATTTTGTGTTAAGCTGTTGTTCAGTGAGCTTCTCTTACGCGAGCTCTGCCTTCTCCTTGCATACAGACACTCGCAGAGTTGTTGGTTTGATCCCTGCTAGATGGAACTTCCTCACCCAGAAAGGCAGCTGAAGAAATTCCGGCATTGCCATTTGGATTCTTGTTAGAAAAAGACCAGAAAAGGGGAGTTAAAAATCTATGATAAATCATGCTGGGCTGGCACAAACCAAACAACACATGTGCTTTTGCATAACGTCGCCACTAGATGGCACTACATCCTAAACACTGCACCATTAAAAAAGGTAGAGCAGGTTGTCCACGAACCAGAGGGTTAGCGGTTCGATCCCCGGAATGTGCCATGTGCCGAAGTGTCCTTGAGCAAGACACTGAACCCCCAGTTGCTCCCAGTGTGTGGCACTGGTGTGTGAATGTGTGTGTGCTTGTGTGAGTGAATGGGTAGATGTGTCTGTGACTGTAAAGCGCTTTGAGTACTAATAGGTAGAAGAGAGCTATATAAAAGCAAGGCCATTTACCATTTAGCCTTACTGTACAGCATATTCCCCAAGTTTTCGGTAACCTTAGGTAGATCAGGGGATACTACTGCTGCTATGACATCCAGTAATTAACACCTGCCCCCTTATACAGTAGATCCAAGCCCCAATGGCCGATGACTGATGCGGATGCTCAGGTCTTACTGGTCTGAGGGTATGAGGACTCGTTCTCCGTGGTCGACCAGGAGACAGCGAACTTTACAGGATACAGAGTCTCTGATGATGGATTCCACCACAGCCCGACACCATGTTTTCATCACCGACCAGTACACCACACATACCTGAGAGGAAATACAGAAATATACATATCCAATCGAGGTGTCACAGGAACAAATCTACTTAACTGATGATGTGTTACCTGTCCTTCCTCTAGTGATTTGGGCTTCAGCTTGCCCAAGTCAAGAGTGACATCTTGGTAGAAGAGGTTCATTTGAGTCAACAGATTGTTGTAATGTTCTGCGGTCTCAGTGTTACCACTGGGACCGTGAATGACCCGACCCCAGAGGCAAGAAGGGTTCTCAATCTGAGAAGCCAGAAGAAAAGAAACAAAGCCAAGTTTTAAAACAATATATCAATCAAATACCAGAATCTGTCACTCTTCATTTCCTTCAATGTCCTCCTAATAAACTTTTCATTCATTTTTCCTCCTTTGAATCTACAGATTTTAAACTATACACTTGTGATCAGGTTGAAGGAAATCCATTGTATCAATAGAAAATACTTTTCTGTAGTCTGTAATTTTTGTCATATACTTTTTCTACTCAATTTTTGATGAAAACTATTTTAAAAACCAGAATATTCTCAAAGTAGTGTTACAGATGACTACGAATAACCATGGTTTTGTAATAACACATTATCACCAAATAACTTTTGTGTGGCAGTTGTTACATTAATTTTATTCTGCCAAATAAGGATATTCAACCAAAACAGGGACCAACATGCACACCAAAAAATGCATAATCCAAACTGTATTATAAATGAACTCATTTCAGCACTTCTGGCCAATCTTCATGATGTAAGCTTGAATAATAATTAACACACGACTTTGTGCGCTAATAATATTCAGATTTATCGAGATGTTGTGTTGAATTGATAGGAACAGTAAGGATGCAAAAGTTTGGTTTATTGAAAATATCCCAACGTCTGCCTAACCCGGAAACACATGTGAGTGATGGTGTTAACAACAGACCGTTTATGGGCATTGAAAAATGTTACGAATTTTAAATTGTTTTAACTTTTTGTTAGGTTCTTTTGCCTTCTTACAGAGAAATGTCTCTGTCACAAAAGTAGATCTTTGAGGAATTTACACAACTCAGGAGTGTTAGCTTCTAAAAAATACCATTAATGGCGACACTCATGGTGGTCAATTAAGCTAATATATCAACCGCTCCAGCGACGGCCAATTTAAAAAAAAAACAAAAAAAACTGAGGTCGCTTACCTTCAAAACTGATATTTTCAGCATTTTTTGGGTTCCTCAGTCCACGCCACCGTCTTAAAACATAAAAAAAGACACTGCAAAATGCACGACTGGTGTTAACAGTTTGGATCAAAACCAACTGAAGTCTTCCGTTTGCACTTGAAAGTGAACCGCGTATGCTAGCTAGCCGGTCGGCTCATTGGCATTATGCTAGTTATCTCAAAACTAACACTAAACAAATGCCTACACAAAGCGGACATTGACGGGTTTTGTTTTATGCAACTTCTACCGCGGTTTTGCCATATACCTTAAAACGTAAAAGATACCTGTTTTGGAGCTTCAACCGTCAGAGACAACCACCTCGCTGTTTGACTAAAAAGAGAGGGCTGGTGTAATTCTGGTTCTGACCGCTAGAGGTACATGGCGCTCGCAACAATCAAGAATCAAGAGCTTTTTGTCATTATGAGAACATAACGAAATTTTGCAGACTCCCGGCTTAAGAGGCACACATATAAATAACGTAACATTTAAATAAAACACTTGTGAAAAATATAAAACACCCTTGACAGAAGAAGAAATGTAAATAAAGTGCAGCTTAGTGCATTCCCAGTTTATGAGGTGTTGTGGGTGTGTGATTGTCTTACTGCTGAGGACTGGTGGTCTGTTTGATTGTCAGACTGGTAGAAAGTCTCCAGCAACTTGTTGCATACGTTAAAGGACCTGGGCCCGTACTCCCAAAGATTCTGAGAATCCTCTCAGAGAGCTCCTAACTTAGCCTAAAAATTTCTAGCAAAGAGTCTTAGCTTAGGAGTTATTCCAGAACATTCTCAGAGAACTCTGAGCAAGGAGTGGATACAAACTCTTATCTTAGTGAGGAGGTGTGGTTGACCCCTTTGCTAGGTATGAGTCATCGTTTCAAGAGGTGTGATTGGTTGATCCTAAAAGCTACATAAAAATACACTTTTGGTGCAAATGGGCATAGAATGGACCGTCAAATCAATACTTCAATATCCTACAAAATGTGTGAAAACTCAGGCCCACTATCACAGTATTCACATGCTGATAGTTCTATTTATTTGCTTCCATTCATTTACCATGCTAGTCATTTTTGCACTTCATCCATTTAGTATTAACGAGGGTAATATGGCTCAGCTTTCATCAATTTCTGTGATTGGTAACCGGCCTGTAAGAAGCAGTGTTGGTTGGCGTTCAAATCTTCCACAAACCAAACAGCAATGGAGAAGAAAAGCAGCAAACCCAACTGGACAGAGGAACACTGTTTGCTTCTGGCTATATTGGTCAATGAGAATAAAAGTGTTTAAGAGGTGGATTTGGCCCCAATGTCTCACTACAAGCCAAGAAGCAGGCATGGGAAAATATAGCATAACAGATAAATGCCTCCTTTCTGCCATTTTCTCCTCACTCCTCTTACAAGTCCTCCTCCCTGATCTTAACAGATCTGACCTTAAGATTCTTCAGGAATACTGTTTATCTTTACCAGGATCTACTCTTAACTTTGAAGGGAAATTCTTAGAAAACTCTAAGAATTTTCTTAGAGTTTGGCCACTAGGAGCAACTCTTTGCGCTAAGAATCTTGAGGAATACGGGCCCTGGTACTTCTGTTAGACTTTTCATCTGGTTTTTATTGCATACCCTTTATTCCCCTTCACAGGACAAGTGGTTACAGAAGAAGATGTTTTTTTTTCAAGGCCAATGGTAGACATATAGCATATATATATCTACCATCTACTGTAACAGTATACTGTATTTGTCCAGTATACCTGTACAATACTGCAGTTTGAGGTACTTGGTGATCGGGCAATATGCAATCAGTCTCATGGCAAGAAAGAGCTTTGCTTTGCAGTGCATAGGGAGGATAAGAGTGGTTATTCATAATGGCTTTCAGACCTCCTTTCATCCTCCACCAAACGGTCCAGGTCCATCCCCACTGCCAGTCTGCTCGTTTGCCAAAAATAAAAACAGCAAAGAAGAAGATAATGAATGAAGGCCCTAAGGTGGAACAAATAAGCCCAGCGAATGAAATAGCTGTGGCTACATGATGTACAATAAATTATTAGCAGCATGACAGAAAAAATGTAACATTAAATTGGCTGTACATCATGAAAAGTAGCAGCATATTGAAAAGGGTGAAGGTGGTAGCATGATTGAATAGCACCAGATGTGGTAAAGTGCTTTTAGCGCAGTCCTTAGATGCGTTTGTGTGTTAAACCAAAGAGCATGAGGTAGGAGAAGGAAGTGTGGAAAGGTTCCTCCCTACTGGACTTTGTGGGGATGGCTCTCACCTCCCAGAACAACCCATCGGTGGTCAGCTTCACTCCTCCTGTTGGCTGTTGCCGCAATAGTGTTGCAAGAGGTCACAGCCGGCAAGGACAACCCCGAAACGAACTGCTGAGGACTAATAGTGACTGGTGGGGCCTGGTGCCTATGTTTGACTAACAAAGCAATGGCTTTCTCAAAAAGTTTGCTCCACATTTGCATGTCTTCTTATTACCCAGATGTAGTGCTGCTGTATTTATGTCATTATTTCTGTGTTTTATTCAGACAGTGAAGTAATGTTATTTCAGGATTTGGAGACTGAGCGTGAGGTTCTTGTATCCAGTGCACCCTGTTACATGTGGGCATTGCAGTATGGCTGTACAAGCAGGACTTTTTCTGTCACTATACCACGCACAGACGGATTCGTTGCTTCAGTGAACTGCAATTACCGTCAACACTGACTGGATATTATCACAAATTTTCCCTGTTAGCCCCGTGATAGACTGGAGACCTGTCCAGGGTGTACCTCGCCTCTCGCCCGATGACAGCTGGGATAGGCTCCAGCAGACCCCGCGACCCTTCACAGGCACAAGCAGTTACAGAAGATGAATGAATGAATGAATGAATCGCTAAAGTGTCAGTAGAGCATGTCAAATAAGGATTTCTACAAAAGGTAAGACCTTACTATGTAAAATACAGCCACTGAAAGTCACTGATATCTACACTGACTCTTTTGTTACTGGTGCAGATCTAAATTCTTTATGTACAAATTTATTTAATTTGAGGCAGGATATTCTTGAATGGCACACTGAGGTGCTCAAATGTGAGATAAATAATATTGTATGGGTTATCCTTGCCTTCAGAATCCATTTAAAAGGTTGCAAAAAAGAAGTTGTCAGTTACGTGTTATTCTCGTTGTTGTGCCAGTTCTGTCTCTTAGAACTTATTCATTTGCTGCAACAAATATATCTGACTGAAAAGCAGTAGTAACACAAGAATGAAAGCTGTGGGGTGCAAGCTGGTATATACAGTCAATGGGTGCAAGCCATAGTAACACTTGGATGCATAGAGAGAAGAGAGTGGATAAGGGCTCATTTGTTGATGACTGCCTTCACTGTTGTCCATGGTATACTGTATCTAATGCCTATGAATTTATTCATTTGTTCTTTCAACAATGGGATCCTGTAAACTCTTTGTGACTCTCTTGTAGTAGCAAGCAACCATTTCTTAGAAGGAAAGCTGAGTTTTAGGCGCTTCAGACGAAGACAGACATGTACCATTTCACAAGGTTGAAAATAATCTGATTCTCAGTCAAATACCAAAATATGCAATTTTGTGTACAGTTATGCTATTAGATTATACATCACTCAGGCATAACATTATGACCACCTTCCTAATATTGTGCAGGTCTTGTACCTACAAAACTCCAAGTCGTGACTCATCAGAGAATGGACATGGGCCTTCTGAAGGTGTCCTGAGGTGTCTGGCAACAGAATGTTGTTAGTGGGGGCCTTTGGGTCCTGTGGGTTGAGGGGAGTGAACTCTGTGGATTAATCTTGTCCCAGTGCATCCCACAGATACTAAACTTTTAGACACATAATTACAAAATAATCATTTCATGACAATCAATTGACCAGGGTTTTAGCATTATTTGGGGAGAAACTGGTGCAAATCTGACGCTGAGAGATGTTTGACAGAATGAAGGAAATCAGACTAGAAAAATACAATATTATGTACAAAAACAAAGTTTAATTTGAAAATCTCTGAAAAAATATTTGCTTTGTACTTGAAGTGAGAAAACTCAAATCATATTTTATTCTTGTTTTCAGCTCACAAAGAAAAAATACAAAAATGTGGTGTGAAGTTAAAAAAAAAAGCTATGCAAGGAATGTCATATTAAATAAATAAAAACAAATGTACAAAGATGAATGTTTGCATTGACTGTGCATTTTACCCTGACAACTGGACAAGGATAGAACTGACTTCAGGTATATCCTGCAAGAGAGACACGCTAGAAATGAGAAGGGTAGTGGAACTACAGAGCCCTTTGATTAAAAAAAATAAAATAAAATAAAAAAATTCTTCAGTCAGTTCTCAATGTGTGCATCTTAAATCTTCATGTAGTATCAACACTGAAATTCACTACATTTTCAAACAAAAACCAGCTCTGCTTGAAAAGATAAACTATCAAACTGTAGAAACTAATGTAAACGATGAAGAATGAGGAAAAACATACACAGCATACAAAGCCATGTTGCTAGTGTCCTGAGTCAGCCCCATCTCAACGGGGCTGTATGTGTTTGGGTCTGGTATTTCTCCTTGTCAGCAGGAGAGTGTCCTTCATTATTTCAGCGACGACATGACTGCATGGATGGCTCAGAAGAAGACTGAAAAAAACAACATTTTTTTCTGCAAATGCTAGCCGATAGTTTCCCCTCACCATTACTTTTGTAACAAGATATGGAGCAGTCTCCTTGGACTCTGTTAACGAGATTTTGCATTTTTTCCCATAGGTCCACATTCTGCTTGACTGAACACTATGAATCTACCTATCAAAGTAAAGTATAGTATGTACTAAAGCGTGGTAACAGTGGCAACAAAACTGAACATTTAAGTTCAAGGCCACACAAGTCAAAATGCAATCTGCAAAAGCTGCTACCTCCTGGGCAAGTTAATCCCCATAAAAAGCATAAACAAACATATTTACAACCTGGTACAAAAGTATTTCAAATCTGAATTATGGACTAAACACTTAATTGAAAAAAATACTATGTAAAAAAGTTAATATTTTCTCTCTGTGACCCGCCATTTAAAAAATAAATAATGGAAAAAAAACATTTGCTTTGTCGTTTTTTGATTTTTTTTTCTCCACTGGAAAACAATCTGGCTGAACTTCTGAGGAACCATCCACCCCTCAAGACTGACCCCTTGACAGTCTGGTTTCTGCTGCACTTATTACCATTCGCTCACAACAGCTTTTAAACTCAAGGCACTCTGAAAGGAGCACAGAGGTGCAGAAGGATCCAACTTCATTCCTGAACTGAGACCATGACTTTACAAATCCATATTCAAGAAAATGTTTCTGGGGGGATGGGGGTGTGTGGCAGCTTTCAATCAAGTCCGTGCTACACCCCCAACCAATCAGAGACTCTCTTGGCAGGAGGAGGAGGAGGAGGAGGAGGAGGAGGAGGAAGGCGAGGAGGAGTCAGCTGTAAGAGGATGAAGTGTGACACTGCCAGTGTCTGTTTGTTGACCGTCAGTGCCCGTCACCCAGGGGTGGAGAAGGATCTGCTCCAGGGTTGGCCTGTCGGATGGCTGCTGGCTCAGACACCAGCCAATCAGCTGCTGGCACTCTGTAACAAAGACACAAGAAGGTGAAGAACTGCAATTGTAAATGACATCTCCATCACATGTGGACATCACATGGATTTACAGTATGTGCAGCTTGCTGAGAAAGGCTGCCTTGAAACTCACAGAGGCCACAAAAACACAAAACATCTCAGTGGGGTTGAGGCCAAGGCTCAGTGAAAACTCTTCCACTTAAGAGGGACCCAGTTTTGTGCACAGGAACAGCATCACGTTGAAACTGTAAAAGTCTTCCTCAAACTATCCACATAGAGATGGAAGCATTGTATAAAATACAACACACGTTCCCTGCACTGGAACTAAGAGGTGTAGACTCAACCAAGGGGAAAAAAGACGCAGATAAGGGTGTCCACATAACTTTGTTTTTTATCTAAGCAGAGGAGCCTTGTGACATTAGACTGACCTGTGGAGATTTTGAGTCTGAAGTAGACCTTTCCTCTCAGGATCTCAGCATCCTCTTCGAAGGGGATGTCGCCGCACACCATGTCATACAGCAGCACACCAAGCGACCAGATTGTGGCCGAGTGACCGTGGTACTGACGGAAACGGATCCACTCTGGAGGACTGTACACCCGTGTCCCTGCAGGGTGGAGGGAGTGCACTTTAGGGATTTTAAACATCTGACAGAATTAAACTGTGCTAACCAACAACAAAACTCTCTCCTTCCTTCACTGCCACAAACATAAAAGGGGACTTAAGCTGACAAAGCAGCTCTCATTGTGTCGTGACGTGGTCAGACTCACCATCAAACTCTGTGTAGACGGTATCTTTGAGGAGGGCCCCTGAGCCGAAGTCAATCAGTTTGATCTGTCCGGTCCTCAGGTCCACCAGCAGGTTCTCATCTTTGATATCACGATGGACTACACCACAGGTGTAGCAGTGACGCACGGCCTCCAGCACCTGCAGGAAGAAACTGCGTGCCGCCTCCTCGTCTAGAGCACCGCGCTCTGTAATGTAATCAAACAGGTCCTGCCCCAGCTCAGGACGCTCCATCACAAGTAGCCAGCCGTCGGCCCGCTCCCACCAATCCAAGAGCCGCACTACTCCGCCAAAAGCCCCGTCCACCTTCTTCAACAGCACTATCTCTAGAGGAACCACAGAGCCGCACTGGAAGAAAAGTTAGAATAAATAAATTGCTCGTTTTAAATTATAGACTACAATAAACAACACAAGATGTAGATCACATTATATTCATGTAGTGCAAAAGATTAAAAATGATATTTCTCCTTAATTTACTACTTATTTTACTAGTACTTAACTACTTATTTAAGTGCACCTGCCACAACATTGTTGTAATGTATTTTTTTTGCACTGGTCACCTTCTTATCTCATAAACAAATTTGTTATTCTGTTTACTGCGTACTGTGATGGTAATAACTAATCCAAAATGGTTTTAAAAGTTAGTATCCCTCCTGCACTCTCACACCTAAATTTTATTTTCAATACCGTCATATTCTTCCTTATTCATCTGACCTATTACCATAATGAAATCACATTGCTTTTCAGTCAGCAAACAGGAACGCTGCTATCTTACCAGAGAGCCCCACTCAGTCACTCTGTCCCTGCTCACATGTTTCACCGCCACCTGCATAAAAACAAATACAACATCAATATATACAACTTCCGTAGAGTATACAATAAATGTAGTTTCTGTATTAAAAGCATCTAACAATCATAATAAAGCAAAACAGCAGTTACAACACAGATCTGTGACGTAGCAACATGAAGCTTTTTGTTTACCGTCTCTGACTTTGGTGGTTGACGTTAATTTGTGATTAGACTAATCTTTCCTCACAGTTTTGGCTAATGCCATAAAATCGTTATCAACACTTAACTGCTTCCTGAAGGCAAACTAATATTTTAGCCTAACACACAACCAGTCTCCTTTGTGAAAACAAAGACACATGCCAGGCAGGACTGAAATCTGTCAAGTTGTCCAGCTGGCAACAATAAAAAAGGAAGTAACGGATAGACAATAGGTCAGGCCTTCAAAATAAAAGCCGTTTTGCTGGAGCTGTAGCTCGATAACCTGAAAATGTTTTAGATGTTACACTAGATATAAACTGGTAGCTTCAAATACTGTAACACAAAACAAAAAGATCATTAAATAAAAAACAGACTACTGAATAGATACGAGTGTTAACACAAGTTTGTGTTACAAAAGGATGTAAACCAGCAGTCTATAATACAATGTTTTGAATTAAACAAAGTACAGAAGCTCACACTTCACCTGCGAAATATGTGTTTGGCATTAACGCACGGCAAACAACACAGTTATTATAACCAAATTAGTACGATTACTTTAATATGTGGCTTTATTTCAAGGGTTCAAACAGGAAATTGAAATGCTTCCTGAGAAGAAACATGACGCCGCGAGTCGCGGCCATGTGGTGGGACCAAAACAAAGCAGCAGCCCGCTCTTACCGGCAGCCCGTCGGCCAGGCGAACAGCAGAGTACACGGTCCCGAACCCTCCGCTGCCGAGCACCGAACCCAGTCGATACTGCTTCTCTTTGGCTACAGGGCACATGGGAGAAAGTCCGGGTTATTATAGATTATTAGGTCGGTTGAGACACTCTACAGAGTTGCGCCAAAATTCCACCCCACCTTCAAAAAACAAAACAAAAAAAACAAAAAAAAAAACACAAGCGATTCCGAGGATATCTCCTCGTTTTACTCTTATGTTTAGCCACTTCAGCGTCACAGCCAGCCCCTATTATAACACGTTTAACGAATACGGTTGCCTATATTCTACAAAATACATGAGAAATCACTAAGCACATAAAAGCAAGTGCTTTAAGCGGCTCATGTTGTTCTTGAGTCGACCGTTTAAAAATGGCTGTCTAGCAACATCTCTAAATCACCTTTTAAACTTTAGAGGTCATTTAATTATGTTATTACTAAGAGGTAGCCACACATTTCGCCTCAACTTCAATCTCAGAAACAATATAAAGATTGTTTTGTTTAAAAAAAAAAAAATCATAAAGCAGCAACAACCTGCTTTATGCCTGCTGGACTAAAAACGTCTTAATTTAAAAATGACTGTCGTCTGTTCAGTAGGAACACTTGAAATACACTAGGTTTCTAATGTTTAGCACTAATAAACAGCCCTACCAAACACATATGTTAGCTAGTCGCGTAACCAAGTCATTTTCCTCCAGTTAAATCGCCGGTGCACGTGTTACGCCGCATTTGACCCAGATTTTCTGACCTGATTAGACATTTCATTTTTGAAATATTTATTTGCGGCCAGGTTTGGCGTACCACCAATAGCAGGTTAGGTAGTGTTGTGGGAAACTAAACTGGGTCACAGAATGTAACAGCTACCGAATGTGTTGTAACGCGACAATGACAAGACGCCCCCAACAGCGTTACCTTGCTGCAGCTTAGCCGGTAGATCCATGCTGGACGAGAAGGAGCCCAGTCTGGAGAGCAGCATACTGCTCGTGACTTCTCCCAGAAAACGACACCAGGAAAATATTCGGGCAGAATATCTCAAAGCAAAACTCCGCAGTCCTTTTTATTGCCAAGTTAGTGCCCAAACACGGTTAAAATCCGTCGTTATTCCGGTCATGTTCTGTACACACGAGGAAAGCCCGTTACGGTATCCAGACAGTAGTAGCGTGCCCTGCCGCTGCCAATATTTACAAAGAGCAAATAGATCCCTCCGCCTGACCCACGATGAACATCACATGGCACCACAGGACTTAAAGTTGCCGCATCCCCACCACGCCAACACAGCACAATTAACAACGGGGTGCCCAATCGCATCGACTCGTTGTGAATTCTAAGTCGGGGACGTGAATATGGAGCCATAAAGGAATGAGGAATCACGCGAACTAGTTACTCCGTCGCAGGACAGGCGCAGGTATCCAGAGGGTCACTGAGCAGTGCTACGCCACATTAGAGAGAGTAGAGAGGTTTCCCTCCCAATAAGAAGAATAAGAACATCATCAACAACAACAATAATAATTTAGTTAATACAACACAAAGTGTAATCCAAGCATTGATATCGGATTAAATTGTTAAAATTATCTCCAAATGTTGAAATAATAAAGTAGTGAAGTTGTAAAATTGTGAAAACAATACAAATGTTTGTGTGTGTGCACAGTGAATCTGGGAGATGACAGACAAAAACATTATTAAATGTACAGATGTTTCATTGTGGACAGAGATCTTGCAGGCATTCATTTATAATTTAATTTGTAATCATTTTCAGTTTCAGCTGATGGACTGAGGTCACAGTTGGAATCAGTCTGACATTATTTAACTTAAATTGTCCAAACATCTGGGGAGACTATCCAAACAGTCTCTCATTTTAAATATCTAGGAATTGTCCTAGATTCAAATTTATTTAAAAAAAAATAAAGGGGAAAATGTATTGCAGACCTAGATATAACCTGTCAAATTTTAGATACATTAGAAACTGCTTGACGACACCTATTGCAAAGCTTTTCATGAACACAGTGATCATTCCACATTTAACAGATGTATGACAAGTTGGACACAGGCAACAAGCATAACACTGAAGCCTTTTCTACCACGGCATGAGCAAGCTCTCAAGGTGCTGGATAGAGAGCCCAAACTCTATAATCACTGTAAGATTCTTGATAAACTTAACATCCTTAGTTGGGATAATTTAACAAAACACACTGATGTCTGCTTACTGTTTAAAATCATAAATGGTAAGGTACCACCACCACTCTGTGCCTTTATAAAGCAGAAAGATTCCAGCAGCAAAGTAACAAGGCCTGTCCTCAGAGGGGACTGTGTGATCCCTCATAGATCTAGAGCCTTTAGTCAACTGTGCTTTTCTGTGAGAGCTTCTAAACTATGGAATACAATACCTACTGACATAAGAAACTGCACCTCTTACTTTACATTCTCTACCTGAATGACTGCTTCTGAATAACCAAATATGTGAACATCATTAGCTGTATCTGCCTTATAGCCTGCATGTTGTTGTCTACTAATAAGATAAGATAAGATAAGATAAGATAAGATAAGATAAGATAAGATAAGATAAGATAAGATAGGACTTGATTTATCCCTGTGGGGAAATTAGGGTTAGAGTATTGCTCTGTTTATGTTGTCATCTATTGTTCTGGTTTCTGTATTTGTTTTAGTTTTGTATTCGTTTTAGCTTTGAGCCAGTGATACCTAGTGTTTAGTCATGAATAACTCCCTTTTTTCACAGATATGATAAAGGTTCTTAAAGCATCTTACCAAAAGGACTACAGCTGAATATTAGCCAGCTGGCTAACACTGGCACATTAACTATTAACTTGATTAATGTGCAATATCCTTTTCAAATAAATAAATAAATAAAATAAAATGAATTCCTTTCAGTCACTAGACACAGTTCATGACTGTAGGTGAGGATTGGAACAAAGATTTTCCCCACGACAGTTAGACACTCGCTCCATTTTACCATCACCCGACGACCTTCTGGCCACAGCTCCTCCCAGCCACTTCTGCAACTTCTGTTCATTATGGACAATCTATGACTGGCACAGAAGTCCAACAACAAAACCCCACTTGGGTTAAGATTAGGAAGGCCGTTCCTCTCAATCACTCCCCTCCATGTTACTCCATCAAATGCATCGTTACCCACTTCAATGCCACTTCATTCTAGCAAATCTGTTGTGACTCATCTTAGTCCCCAGTTTACAGCCTGCCATCAGATTATGTGAAATACCAGGTATTACTCAATGTTGCATAAAACTGCAGAATGAATAAATCCCACCTCACTAACAAAGATCAATGAATATGTATTTATTTACCCTACACCATCATTTGCATTTCAAACCCACAGTGTTAGTAGCTGGTGAGCTGTCGTGGTAGGGCCACATGTGGAGGAAGCTGACACTAAATTACTGCAGAGTCACACACAATTTCAAACACATATTTAATAAAAGATTAAATACCATACCTCACAGAACATACCTGGACTAAATAGGACTTAGGAGTACATAGAATGGCTCAGAATTTTGGGGGATATGTTATCAATTTGCCCAATACTACCATTCCCCTCAACCACAGCACTACTATGAATTTCATGCTGATTAGCAACTTATGCCAAATTGCTATACTAAGGTCATAAAAACTGTGTCATACCTGGATCCTGGCAACGTGTCAGAATTTTCAATATGACTAAGCACTATGTTAGCAGTTAGCCGGGGGTCTGCAACCTTTACGACCAAAACAGCCATTTTGTCCTCTCTCCCACAATATTTTTTTTTTTTTTTTTTTTTTTGTCTGGGGCTACAAAACATATTTGATCCCCAAAGTAAAGATAACACAATAATCTAATCTATGTAGTTATGCTACAGTTGTTCAGCTCAATATCATTTCACATGACTCCACATTGGTACTTTCTTGTCACATATTAAGCATTCAGGAAAGACAGGCTCACTGGTAGCAACAGCAAATGAATCTATGCACACAAAATGTAACTCTATTTTCTTCCAAGACTTTACAGTGAGTTTACCCGGAGCAGGCAATGGCGCCATGCAGTGGGACATGGCACATATTTTGTCAAAATATGAAAAAGATTACTATTTGTTTTTATTTCTTTGTAACTGAATCACATTGAACTCCAAGGTAAGAGTGGCCTAGGGTAACCAGATACCAGAGATTTCCTTATAGCAGTAGCCCACACAAAAAGAAATACCTCTGGCACTGGTATGGCAGTTATTCTGGGTATTATTATTATTATTCATTCATTCGTTTTCTGTAACCGCTTGTCCTGTGATGAGTCGCAGGGGAGCTGGAGCCTATCCCAGCTGTCATTGGGCAAGAGGCGGGGTACACCCTGGACAGGTCTCCAGTCTAATGCAGATTATTATTATTATTATCATCAGAAATATAATGTTAATGTATGTTAATTAAAATGCCAGTAGGTTTGTAAGAGCTTTTAGCTGAAAACTGCCCACTGTTGTTGAATAAGCTGAGTCTAAACCACACAGTAAACAGACAAATTACATATTTCTATTTTGTGTATTTGACATCCTATCTGTGTGCAAGTATACGGTATAGTTTAGCAGTAGCCACAGTATCTTTGATAGTTTAAAGCAGCCACATAGCATTACATTAGCTGCATTATATGGGCCCCAGCGAGTTCAGATCTCGGTCAGTCACTTCTTCCTCTGTGCAAGTGAATGTAAAGAGAGAGATCTACAGGACATAGATTTTAAGACGCATGAGCGCTGCCATTATTGTCAGGACAAAAAGTTGGTCGAAATGATCTGAGCTCACGCACAAACACTCGCTTGATGATTATTAGGTTAGATTTTATCGTGCTATTCAGCTAGAACAGTGGGTACGTGCAACAGCCTGTGGCTTTACCTCATGAGCTACTATTAAATGTGTTGTTTATGTGAATGGTAACATGGAAGACTTTCACCACTAGATAATTATTTAATCTTACATATCTGTAATCTGGTGGGGGTTTTTTTCTTTTTTTTTTCTTACAATCACTGAACAATCATCAAATTCTATTGGACCTTTGGTAAATCTAATTATTTGCAATGCCAGCTAAGAATCTCCATACCGCTCTAATTTTAAATATGAGGGCAACAGCTATCAGCATTACACTGGAAACAGTATTAGCCAAAGGTAGGAAAACAATCTCCCTGCCAGCTCCACTAAACCTAGGAGATTAGTCGCTCATTTATATAAAATGTTCCCAGCTTTTTCTTGGCTAGATACACTGGGGGATTTGTCTTCAAGCTAGCTGTTCTCCAAATTCCAGATTATATGCTAAGCTAACCGGCTGCTAATTGTGTTCCTCTATTGATCATACATGATGTATGACACAATAGCATTGACCTTTGCATCCAACTCAAGGCCGTAAAGCAACTGAGCCTATTCACTGGATTTGACCATATTATTATGAGCATGCACTGTTGATAACTGAGACAAACTGTGAACCATCTCCTGGTTGTTGATCATACTGAATAGTAAGGTTCCCCCAACATGTTGCTCCCTAAAATGAAACATTTTATTCAATGTGAGTTTCAGCCAGTGTTATCCTCACCGTGAATATCTGATTGTCATATTAAACGCCTTTTATTAAATATACAGTCTCTGTAGTAAACTATCACCATACAAATTGCTATGCTCAAGTCAGCGTTTTCCAACATTGTCTAACAGTGTATGGACTGTTTTTGTTGGGACAACTGAAACGACCTTTAAAGTTTACAGCAGAGATCTCTGAATGTGTGCTCGCGTGTCCTTGTCCTGTCCACAACATGAATGTGGCTCACGATCATTTGTTCAATGCTATGTTTAGCTGTTTCTATTTTGAATGCCGTGAAATAACTGATCCTCCCCAACTGGAGTCACTGCTCTCCAGCTCCAGTGCGAGTTGTTTGGAAATGCTTCAACCTTTCGTTTCATTTTGGTGGGGGATATTTTCTTGAGTGTCGCAGTCACAGAGGAGTAATGTCGGTGCCCAGAGTTGGATCAGAGGAAAGCAGCAGCAGCTGTGACGGTGCAGACGTTGAAAGGCATCTGCCATGTTCTAGCTCTGGCCTCGTCTCAGCTAGATTAACTGTTGTAGTCGGAGAGACACACTTCTCTGAGGAGAAAATGTTACTTGTTCAGAGCTGTGACTATTTCCGAGCTCTGTATCGATCTGGAATGAGGGAATGTCAGCAGGAAGAAATCCACCTTAAGTATCTGCGTGCTCGAGGCTTCCTCATTGCCTTGGCAGTTTTACGCGGGGAGACGCCAATTTTGGATGGAGACGACATTGTTGAAGCTATTGAATGTGCTGCGTTCTTGCAGGTGATACCGCTCACCAAGCATCTTATCAACCTCATTGATGTTGACAACTGTTTACTGATGTATCACACAGCTGCCACCTTTGGTCTCATGGATCTTTACCACGCTGCTGCGCTGTTTATTCGAGACATGTACAGTGACCTGGAAGCAGAGGTCAGGAAAACCTTACCAACAGAGCTTACCTCTTATGTTGAGTCTCTGAGCCCAAGAGTGTTTGTGGCTGTGGGGGCCCATGTGACCTGCGGTGCAGAAGAAACTGTCCACGCAGCCTCCAGGACGGTCTGCTATTTGGATGAAACTGGCAATATCTGGAAAGTATTAACAGATCTTCCACTAGAAGCCAGCACCTCCATGGCTGGAGTAACAGTTTTAGACAACAGATTGTACATCATTGGAGGTGTCCATGGACTCCATAAACAAGTCGCAGAATCTTTTTGCTACAACCCTGAAAACAACAGCTGGAGCAGGATTGCCAGTCCAGCTCAGCTGCGCTATAATCTCAGCCTTGTGGGTGTAAATGGTTGTCTGTATGCCATAGGAGGAGAATATGAGCGGACAACAATGTCTTCTGTGGAAACATACAATGTAAATATCGGGGGCTGGACATTTGCTGCTCACTTACCACGACCAGCAGCAGGAGCTGCTTGTACTAAAACCATGGACAGGATATTTGTTTGTTTATGGAAACCAATGGAGACCACAGAGATCTACGAGTATGTTCCAGGGAAGGACGACTGGCAGCTCGTTACCACGATGATCAGGCACCAGAGCTATGGACACTGCATGGTCGGCCACAGGGACAACCTCTACATCATGAGAAATGGCCCATCTGATGACTTCCTAAGATGTTTGATGGACTGTTACAACCTGAGCTCGGGCCAGTGGTCATCCCTGCCAGGACACTTTGC